>OU342745.1:156793476-156906773 GCA_910589775.1 Avena eriantha
CACATATGGATCCACTAGAGTCATTGCATGTATGTTCTTTTCCACAAGCCACATGGATCAACCAATGTCATTGCATGTGTGTTCTTTTCACAAACCACATATGGATCCACAAGAGTCATTGCATGTGTGTTCCTTTCACAAACCACATATGGATCCACCAGAGTCATTGCATGTGTGTTCTTTTCACAAACGACATATGGACCCAGTAGAGTCATTGCATGTCTATTCTTTCCACAAACCACATGGATCCACCAATGTCATTGCATGTGTGTTCTTTTCATGAACATATCGAGCCAAGTCATTCCATGTATGTTCTTTCCACAAACAACATGGATCCATCAATGTCACTTCATGTGTGTTGTTTCATGAACCACATATTGATCCGCTAGAGTCATTACATGTGTGTTCTTTTCACAAAACCACCACTAGAGTGATTGCATATGTGTTCTTTTCATGAACCACATATAGAGTCATTCCATGTGTGTTCTTTTCATGAAACTAACACTAGATTCATTTCATGTCTATTATTTCCATGAACCACACATGGATCCACCAATGTTATTGCATGTGTGTTCTTTTCACAAATCACATATGGATGCACCAGAGTCATTGCATGTATGTTCTTTTCACAAACCACATATGGATCAACCAATGTAATTGCATGTGTGTTCTTTTCACAAACCACAAACGAATCCACCTGAGTCATTGAATGTATGTTATTTTCACAAACCACATATGGATCAACCAACGTCATTGCATGTCTGTTCTTTTCATGAACCACATTTGGATCCACTAGAGCATTGCATGTATGTTCTTTTCATGAAACTAACACTAGAGTCATTGCATGTGTGTTCTTTTCACCAACCACATATGGATCAACCAATTTTATTGCATGTATGTTCTTTTCACAAACCACATGTGCATCCACTAGATTCATTGCATGTCTATTCTTTCCATGAACCACACATGGATCCGCCAAAGTCATTGCATGTGTGTTCTTTTCACAAACCACATTTGGATCCACCAGAGTCATTGCATGTATGTTCTTTTCACAAACCACATATGGATCAACCAATGTCATTCCATGTCTGTTCTTTTCATGAACCACATATGGATCCACTAGAGTCATTGCATGTATGTTCTTTTCCACAAGCCACATGGATCAACCAATGTCATTGCATGTGCGTTCTTTTCACAAACCACATATGGATCCACTAGAGTCATTGCATGTCTGTTCTTTCCACAAAGCACATGGATCCAGCAATGTCATTGCATCCGTGTTCTTTTCATGAACCACATATGGATCCACTAGAGGCATTGCATGTGTGTTCTTTTCCCCAAACAAGCACTAGAGTCATTGCATGTGTGTTGTTTTCATGAACCACATCTAGAGTCATTGCATGTGTGTTCTTTTCATGAAACTAACACTAGAGTCATTGCATGTATGTTCCTTTCACAAACCACATATGGATCAACCTATGACATTACATGTGTGTTCTTTTCACAAACCACATATGGATCCACTAGAGGCATTACACGTCTATTCTTTCCATGAACCACACATAGATCTACCAATTTCATTGCATGTGTGTTCTTTTCACAAAACACATATGGATCCACTAGAGTCATTGCATGTATGTTCTTTTCAGAAACCACATATGGATCAACCAATGTAATTGCATGTGTGTTATTTTCACAAACCACATATAGATCCACTAGAGTCATTGCATCTTTGTTCTTTTCCACAAACCACATTGATCAACCAATGACATTGCATATGTGTTGTTTTCACAAACCACATATGGATCCACCAGAGTCATTGCATGTGTGTTCTTTTCACAAACCACATATGGATCCACCAGAGTCATTCCATGTGTGTTCTTTTCACAAACCACATATGGACCCAGTAGAGTCATTGCATGTCTATTCTTTCCACAAACCACATGGATCCACCAATGTCATTGCATGTGTGTTCTTTTCATGAACAACATATGGAGCCAAGTCATTCCATGTATGTTCTTTCCACAAACCACATGGATCCACCAATGTCACTTCATGTGTGTTGTTTCATGAACCACATATTGATCCGCTAGAGTCATTGCATGTGTGTTCTTTTCACAAAACCACCACCTAGAGTGATTGCATATGTGTTCTTTTCATGAACCACATATAGAGTCATTGCATGTGTGTTCTTTTCATGAAACTAACACTAGATTCATTTCATGTCTATTCTTTCCATGAACCACACATGGATGCACCAATGTTACTGCATGTGTGTTCTTTTCACAAATCACATATGGATCCACCAGAGTCATTGCATGTATGTTGTTTTCACAAACCACATATGGATCAACCAATGTAATTGCATGTGTGTTCTTTTCACAAACCACAAACGAATCCACCTGAGTCATTGCTTGTATGTTCTTTTCACAAACCACATATGGATCAACTAACGTCATTGCATGTGTTTTCTTTTCATGAACCACATATGGATCCACTAGAGCATTGCATGTATGTTCTTTTCATGAAACTAACACTAGAGTCATTGCATGTGTGTTCTTTTCACCAACCACATATGGATCAACCAATGTCATTGCATGTATGTTCTTGTCACAAACCACATATGGATCCACTAGATTCATTGCATGTCTATTCTTTCCATGAACCACACAAGGATCCACCAATGTCAGTGCATGCATGTTCTTTTCACAAACCACATTTGGATCCACCAGAGTCATTGCATGTAGTTTCTTTTCACAAACTACATATGGATCTACCAATGTCATTGCATGTCTATTCTTTTCATGAACCACATATGGATCCACTAGAGTCATTGCATGTATGTTCTATTCCACAAACCACATGGATCAACCAATGTCATTGCATGTGTGTTATTTTCTCAAACCACATATGGATCCACTAGAGTCATTGCATGTCTGTTCTTTCCACAAAGAACATGGATCCACCAATGTCATTTCATGCGTGTTCTTTTCATGAACCACATATGGATCCACTAGAGTCATTGCATGTGTGTTCTTTTCCCAAAACCAGCACTAGAGTCATTGCATGTGTGTTCTTTTCATGACCCACATCTAGAGTCATTGCATGTGTGTTCTATTCATGAAACTAACACTAGAGTCATTGCATGTATGTTCCTTTCAGAAACCACATATGGATCAACCTATGACATTGCATGTGTGTTCTTTTCACAAACCACATATGGATCCACTAGAGTCATTGCATGTCTATTATTTCCATGAACCACACATAGATCTACCAATGTCATTGCATGCATGTTCTTTTCACAAACCACATATGGATCCACCAGAGTCACTGCATGTATGTTCTTTTCACAAACAACATATAGATCAACCAATGTAATTGCATGTGTGTTCTTTTCACAAACCACATATGGATCCACTAGAGTCATTGCATGTCTATTATTTCCATGAACCACACATAGATCTACCAATGTCATTGCATGCATGTTCTTTTCACAAACCACATATGGATCCACCAGAGTCATTGCATGTGTGTTCTTTTCACAAACCACATATGGATCCACCAGAGTCATTGCATGTGTGTTCTTTTCATGAACCACATATGGATCCACTAGAGTCATTGCATGTGGTATCTTTTCACAAACCACATATGGATACACTAGAGTCATTGCATGTCTATTCTTTCCACAAACCACATGGATCCACCAATGTCATTGCATGTGTGTTCTTTTGATGAACAACATAGGGATCCAAGTCATTCCATGTATGTTCTTTCCACAAACCACATGGATCCACCAATGTCACTACATGTGTTTTGTTTCATGAACCACATATGGATCCGCTAGAGTCATTGCATGTGAGTTATTTTCACAAAACCACCACTAGAGTCATTGCATGTGTGTTTTTTCATGAAACTAACACTAGAGTCATTGCATGTATGTTCTTGTCACAAGCCACATCTGGATCAACCAATGTCATTGCATGTATGTTCTTTTAAAAAACCACATATGGATCCACTAGATAAACAGCATGTCTATTCTTTCCATGAACCACACATGGATCCACCAATGTCATTGCATGTGTGTTCTTTTCACAAAGCACATATGGATCCACCAGAGTCATTGCATGTATGTTCTGTTCACAAACCACATATGGATCAACCAATGTAATTGCATGTGTGTTCTTTTCATGAACCACATATGGATCCACTAGAGTAATTGCATGTATGTTCTTCTACACAAACCACATGGATCAACCAATGTCATTTTATGTGTGTTCTTTTCACAAACCACATATGGATCCACTAGAGTCATTGCATGTATGTTATTTTCCACAAACCACATGGATCAACCAATGTCATTGCATGTGTGTTCTTTTCACAAACCACATATGGATCCACTAGAGTCATTGCATGTCTGTTCTTTCCACAAAGCACATGGATCCACCAATGTCATTGCATGCTTGTTCTTTTCATGAACCACATATGGATCCACTAGAGTCATTGCATGTGTGTTCTTTTCCCAAGACCAGCACTAGAGTCATTCGATGTGTGTTCTTTTCATGACCCACATCTAGAGTCATTGCATGTGTGTTCTTTTCATGAAACTAACACTAGAGTCATTGCATGTATGTTCCTTTCAGAAACCACATATGGATCAACCTATGACATTGAATGTGTGTTCTTTTCACAAACCACATATGGATCCACTAGAGTCATTGCATGTCTATTCTTTCCATGAACCACACATAGATCTACCAATGTCATTACATGTGTGTTATTTTCACAAACCACATATGGATCCACCAGAGTCATTGCATGTATGTTCTTTTCGCAAACCACATATGGATCAACCAATGTAATTGCATGTGTGTTCTTTTCACAAACCACATATGGATCCACTAGTGTCATTGCATGTATGTTCTTTTCCACAAACCTGCAGCACCCCGGTAAAACTACTACTAGAAAATCGCTTGGTGTTTTTGTTTTGTGCATCATCATGACTGCATGCTCATGTCATCATGCCACATTTCATTTGAGCATCATCATGTCATCATGCATATGTTTGCCTAAAACTATTTTCCAAAAGCTTACATTTTATTTTCTAGATATTACCTTCCTTGTTTCAAATCAAAACCCTAGGTCATCTTGTATTTGACTAAAACTATTTTTGAAACGTTTTTTATGAAAATAAAATAAAAGTTTTGACCGGGGAGGCAGTCTAACTAGTCCGACCAGAGGCCCAACCGAACCAGACTACCTACTACCCGACCCATCTAATCCAGATACTAGAGTAGTCAAACCGTACCTAGTCCTACCCCAAACCCTAGCTCTACCTAGACCCACCCTGCCGCCAGTTGCACACCACCTAGCTCTACCCAGACCCACCCCGCCGCGAGCCGCACACCACACAGCAGCCACGCACAAGCACACACCAACTGCGCCGTCACACCGTAGCCTGGCCCCACCCATCGATGCACGCGCCTGCCGATCGCTCCCGTGCACCGCAGCGCCCTGCTCGCATGCGATGCGCGTGCGTGACCCGCACTGCCGCTAACAACTACCCCTGTTCCCTGGCCTGCTCCTGACCCACGCACAAGTCGAGCACGCACCCACGCTTTCATCTACCAATCGGACACGGGCCCACCTCCGCGTCGATCCCCACGTGCCCCGAGCCCAACCCTGGCACCTCCTAGTCGCAGCCACCAACCAGCTGCGCCGCTCTTCCCGATTCGGGAGCTGCCGCCAGCGGGCTCTTCCCCGAGCTACTCCTCCTACCGGCGCCCTTTCCCCTCCGTGGCCAGCGTTCAGCCCGCCCTCGCCTACCTCAAACTTGGTCGTCGCTGCACCGGCCCCGGGCCTCCTCGTTGTCGACCCTCCGCTCGCGACCTCCTCCCGAGACAGAGTCCTGTCGCGAGCTCACGCCCTCGTTGCCGGCCTGCGCGCGAGTCCACCCAATCGGCTCCGCGCGTCCCCAGCGCCACCGCCCGCGAAGTCGCCACCACGGCCACCTCCTCCCTATTCTGGGTGCCGCGCCATCTTCCTCCCTGTCCGTGATGCGTCCGTCGCCGCCAGGGACGCTGCCCTCTTCACCTCTGCCGCCCTTGTCCGGTTGCCGCTCTAGGCCGCCTCCTCAAGTTCGGCCAGCGACGCCGAGCCCCTGGTGCGTCGTCCTCTGCCACGCCTCAAGCTCGTCGTCCTTCCTCCACCACCGCCGGTTGATCACCGCCCTTTCCTAGCCCGTCAAGCCCTCCCTATATCGCCTCGAGCTCTGCAACCTGCCTCCTCGTCGCCCTGGTCCCGCCGCCGTCTCCTGCCATGCCGCAGCCGCCGGCCAACAACCTCGTCCACGTCCCTTGCGAGTCAACCCGCCTTGCGCGCCGGACTCGTCCCTCGAGCCCGACCTTCATTGGCACTGTGCATCGCGCCGCAGTCTGTCGGTGCGTATCCAGGAATGACGTGCCCGTGTATCCTTCTACAAGTGTGACCGTGTTGTGGTGTTTTGGGTGTAGTGGCTCTCCGATGATGTATGTGGTGGGGTGAAGTGAAGATGACCTTGTTGTGCTGCCACGAATCAAGACCTTCCCACGGACGAGAACAAGATGTTGGACAAGGGCGTTAGTGTCGTTGACAAGATCTTTCGAAGACCAGCTATGTGGAACCCATGTCCATCGACCATCGAAGCCAGAGACCCCAAGTTCTCTGTCATGGATCTCGGAGCCCCGATACCAGACCCAAAGACCGAACCCGGCATTCTTCTCCCTCTCGGATCCGAAGACCGATCCCCCGAACCTTCCGAGCCCCAAGACCTTCGCCTTGATGTGATCCCCTTTCTAAGACCCTTATTTTTATAATATTGACATATACTTGTTGCATATTAAATCATCCATATTCGCATACATGTTTATTTGTTTGGGGGTACTTTGTCGTTTCACCTCATATTAAATATGGAGACTATATGTGGACTATTTTAGTCTTATATATCGTCTCCATTTAAATTTGAGTAGCAAACCGATGCTATGTTTTGCCGTTTTAAGACAACATTTAAATTGCGGGGTAGCTAAACAACATGAACCGTCTAATTAATTGTCGGGACCCCAGTTCCGCTTAATATTCTCTAGTCACATCGCATCTTTGGCATGTCATACATCATACATGCATCATGCCCGATCTTTTGCCGTAGTATTAAATAGTGCATCCGGTGTTTCTTCTAGTCCTTTGGTTCTTCGTGGATTAGGCCGTTGAGTTGATGCGAGTATCGACAAGTCCTTCGGATAATGTACCTTTGACAGTGTTTCCCAGGCGAGCATTCTCCCCCTTTTTACCTATTTTGCATTTATAGTCTTTACTTCCTCCTTTTTGATCTATTGCTATCCCCGTTGCGATGCTTTAGTTTTCGTGCACCGTTTATATTCCCTGCAGCCTCTATATTGCCTTGGACACACCCTATTGCCTGTTTTTTGATAGATAGTCGGCCTTGCGAGTCGTAGTTGCTTGCTCAAATGCTGCTTCGCGTTGTTGTTGTTCCATCGTTGTTGAGAGGTTGGCACATGCTTAATGGTGGAGATGATCATGACTTTAAATGCAACTGTTAAAATGTTGGGAATAGATATAACTAATGCAGAGGCATCGGTGGGCAATAGATGTTATTTGGTTTTTCCACGCTCACTTGTGTCCCGTAGGACCCCGAGTACTTGATACCTGTTCCTTGACTATCGCACTATCCGCATATGGGACCATGAATCCTCTTAGCCAGGGCTTGATTCATTTCTTATTTCTTGGGGCCACAAACTAGTTTGGGGATTTATTACTATCCTGTACTTATGTCATGCTTTACTGTTTTATTTACGATTGTGCGTGGAGCACCTGTACTGTTTTGGAGCGCGGCATGATTTCGCGGTATCGACAAGCCCAGTCACACTTCCGGGTTCCTAGTCGTTTACAGCCGTTCTCGCAAACCCTGGGTCTGTTCTGGAGTCGACCAACTTCGTTGCGGGTAGCTTAGTGGGGTGGCCCCCTGAAATATTTTATGAATCCTGTGATTGCTTTGTCGTGAAAGCCTCGTTGGGTTTTAATTTGGTTTTTCCGAGGTTGATCGTGTGTGTGTTGCTATTTGTGCACCCATGCAGGGTAAATCTTTCTGAAAGCCGTGTCTGCGGTTATGGACGACTTGGAGCACAGTATCTCGATCATAGACAAGCATAACTAAAGTAGTGCTATAAATTTGACTTAATATGTGACTAGTAATCAGCTTCACTACAATGGAATGGATAATAAAAGGGCCAACAACTGGTGGAACTGGGGTGTATCGTGTCATGTTATACCTGCCTAGAAAGTATCGCAACTCCAATGGAATGAAATAAAAGTGCCAACAACTGCTGGGTTTGTGATGTCACATGCTAATTGTATCTGACTAGTAAGTACTACTGCTACAAATGAATGGTTAACTAAAACTGCCCACTACTTATGCTATCAGGATGACTCATGCTATCTATATCTGACTAGTAAGTGCTTCAACTATAATGGAATGAATAAAACTGCCAACTGTGTGAGTTCCTCGGTTTGACTTCCTCGTTGTTCTCGAGGGGGGAAATACCAGGATGGGTATGATTGGTGTTAGTATCAGGTTAGTCCCGAATAGGTCTCTCTTATCCCTCTCTAATACCCAACATATGCATCGAGTCTCTATAGGTTGTTTAGTGCATGCTGCGTTGCCACTTCAGTCCACCATACCTATGTAGGTGAGAGCCACCGAATTCTAGCCTCGCCGTGTACTGGCCTCAGTACTGACCGCTCTCTTTTCCTTTGCCTTTGTCGGCACCCCTTTTGTTTTAGCAGGTTTGAGTTCGACGTCGTTAGGCGGGTTACCCTTCCGGCTTGGCCTGGGCAAGGTTATGGACGCCATTGGTTATTCTTCAGGGCTCTTAGCTCAATTTGCTTCTTATCCGTACTCGGATATTGTATCGTTTTCAAAGTGATTTGGATCTTTGTATTGTATATCTGTATTCTTGACTGATGGAGTCGTTGTATATATATCTGTTCTGTGGGTTCCATCGTGAACTATTGTGTACCGGTATTACTTCATTTTCCACCTGCACGCAAGTGCTTGGTGGGCGTCCTTGAATTGTTTCTATGCAGGTTTGGTGGGAAGCGCTAAAATCTGCATAGGGTCGATTCGAGGGTGTTATAAAACCACATGGATCAACCAATGTCATTGCATGTGTGTTCTTTTCACAAACCACATATGGATCCACCAGAGTCATTGAATGTGTGTTCTTTTCACAAACCACATATGGATCCACTAGAGTCATTGCATGTGTGTTATTTTCATGAACCACATATGGAACCACTAGAGTCATTGCATGTGTGTTCTTTTCACAAACCACATATGGATCCACTAGAGTCATTGCATGTCTATTCTTTCCACAAACGACATGGATCCACCAATGTCATTGCATGTGTGTTCTTTTCATGAACAACATATGGATCCAAGTCATTCCATGTATGTTCTTTTCACAAACCACATATGGATCAACCAATGTCATTGCATGTTTATTCTTTTCATGAACCACATATGGATCCACTAGAGTCATTGCATGTATGTTCTTTTCCATAAACCACATGAATCAACCAATGTCATTGCATGTGTGTTCTTTTCACAAACCACATATGGATCCACAAGAATCATCGCATGTCTGTTCTTTCCACAAAGCACATGCATCCACCAATGTCACTGCATGTGTGTTCTTTTCATGAAACACATATGGATCCACTAAAGTCTTTGCATGTGTGTTCTTTTCAAAAAACCAACACTAGAGTCATTGCATGTGTGTTCTTTTCATGAACCACATATAGAGTCATTGCATGTGTGTTATTTTCATGAAACTAACAATAGAGTCATTGCATGTATGTTCTTTTCACAAACCACATATGGAACCACCAGAGTCATTGCATATGTTTTCTTTTCACAAACCACATATGGATCCACTAGAGTCATTGCATGTATGTTATTGTCATAAATTAGCACTAGAGTCATTGCATGTGTGTTCTTTTCACAAACCACATATGGATCCACCAGAGTAATTGCATGTCTATTCTTTCCACAAACCACATGGATCCACCAATGTCATTGCATGTGCGTTCTTTTCATGAACCACATATGGATCCACTAGAGTCATTGCATGTGTGTTCTTATCACTAAACCAACACTAGAGTCATTGCATGTGTGTTCTTTTCATGAAACTAGCACTACAGTAATTGCATGTGTGTTATTCTCATGAAACTAGCACTAGAGTCATTGCATGTGTGTTCTTTTCAAAAACCACATATTGATCCACCAGAGTTATTGCAGGCGTGTTCTTTTCATGAACCACATATGGATCCACTAGAGTCATTGCATGTATGTTCTTTTCATAAACCAGCACTAGAATCATTGCATGTGTATTCTTTTCACAAACCACATAAGGATCCACCAAAGTCATTGCATGTATGTTCTTTTCATAAAACACATGGATCCACCAATGTCATTGCATGTGTGTTCTTTTCAAGAACCACATATGGTTACACTAGAGTCATTGCATGTCTGTTCTTTCCATTAACCACATATGGATCCATTAGAGTCATTGCATGTGTGTTCTGATCCTAAACCAACACTAGAGTCATTGCATGTGTGTTGTTTTCACAAACCACATATGGATCAACCAGAGTCATTGCATGTATATTGTTTTCACAAACCACATATGGATCCACTAGAGTCATTGCATGTCTATTCTTTTCACAAACCACATATGGATCAACCAATGTCATTGCAAGTGTGTTCTTTTCACAAACCACATATGGATCCACCAGAGTCATTGCATGTGTGTTCTTATCACAAACCACATATGGAACCACCAGAGTCATTGCATATGTTTTCTTTTCACAAACCACATATGGATCCACTAGAGTGATTGCATGTATGTTATTTTCATAAATTAGCGCTAGAGTCATTGCATGTGTGTTCTTTTCACAAACCACATATGGATCCACCAGAGTAATTGCATGTCTAATCTTTCCACAAACCACATGGATCCACCAATGTCATTGCATGTGTGTTCTTTTCAAGAACCACATATGGATCCACTAGAGTCATTGCATGTGTGTTCTTATCACTAAACCAACACTAGAGTCATTGCATGTATGTTCTTTTCATGAAACTAGCACCAGAGTAATTGCATGTGTGTTATTCTCATGAAACTAGCAATAGAGTCATTGCATGTGTGTTCTTTTCACAAACCACATATTGATCGACCAGAGTTATTGTAGGCGTGTTCTTTTCATGAACCACATATGGATCCACTAGAGTCATTGCATGTATGTTCTTTTCATAAACCAGCACTAGAATCATTGCATGTGTATTCTTTTCACAAACCACATATGGATCCACCAGAGTCATTGCATGTATGTTCTTTTCATAAAACACATGGATCCACCAATGTCATTGCATGTGTGTTCTTTTCAAGAACCACATATTGTTACACTAGAGTCATTGCATGTCTGTTCTTTCCATTAACCACATATGGATCCATTAGAGTCATTGCATGTGTGTTATGATCCTAAACCAACACTAGAGTCATTGCATGTGTGTTGTTTTCCCAAACCACATATGGATCAACCAGAGTCATTGCATGTATATTGTTTTCACAAACCACATATGGATCCACTAGAGTCATTGCATGTCTATTCTTTTCACAAACCACATATGGATCAACCAATGTCATTGCAAGTGTGTTCTTTTCACAAACCACATATGGATCCACCAGAGTCATTGCACTAAACCAACACTAGATTCATTGAATGTGTGTTCTTCTCATGAAACTAGCACTAGAGTCATTGCATGTCTGTTCTTTTCACAAACCACATATGGATCCACCAATTTCATTGCATGTGTGTTCTTTTGACAAACCACATATGGATCCACTAGAGTTGTATGTTTATTCTTTCCACAAACCACATGGATCCCCCAATGTCATTGCATGTGTGTTCTTTTCATTAACCACATATTGATCCACTAGAGTCATTGCATGTATGTTCTTTCCACAAACCACATGGATCCACCAATGTCATTGCATGTGTGTTCTTTTCATGAACCACATGTGGATCCACTAGTGTCATTGCATCTGTGCTCTTTTTCACAAAACCAGCACTAGAGTCATTGCATGTGTGTTCTTTTCATGAACCTCAACTAGAGTCATTGCATGTGTGTTCTTTTCATGAAACTAGCACTAGAGTCATTGCATGTGTGTTCTTTTCATGAACCACATATGGATCCATTAGAGTCATTGCATGTATGTTCTTTCCACATACTACATGGATCCACCAATGTGATTGCATGTGTGTTCTTTTCATGAACCACATATGGATCCAGTAGAGTCATTGCATGTGTGTTATTTTCACAAAGCACATAAGATCGCATCTTCTAGAAGGCCCACCCCTGAAGAACTAGTTGTCTAATTCGATTGTTACAGTTCGTTCGATTGGGGAACATTGACGAATAAGATGGTTCTTCATAAGAGCGATCTGCGAGTAGGCTGTTCTACGAAATGATTGGCCGCGCTTACATTTTCACTTATATTTGTATTATTTCCACTCCCCTATAGCCTACTAGTAATATCATAGAGCTTGTGAGTGATCACATCTACTCCATAGTCCCCCTCATCCACCACACGTCACCTTTCCCGGACAACGCCACCAGCTTTCGTGCGCTGTGCCCGGACGACAGCCGCTGATTCTCGGGTCGCTGCCTTCATGCTAAGAAATCATTTTTCCAGATTTTGAATTTATCTTACATATTCCTGCTTTTCGCCGATCTAACTACTGATCTTTTATCCGATTTCTTGACGAACTTGAGATGTGGCAGATGCTGTAGCCCTAGAATCTAGAGATCTTCGCGCGTATCTTCATAGCAACGTTTCCGCTCGTGTGCTCCCACCTAGGATGGTTTCGTCGTTACTCCTACCACAAGCTCCCACTCCACGAGCTCGTGTGCCCGCACGGTGCGTGCTCCTGCACCGAGCCAGGCTACAACTACACCGGTCTACTAGCAGAGCTTGTCGTCCACTTTGCAGAGGATCACTTGATCATAGTGATTAGGATCTCATACCGCCACACCCAACTTCTCCAAGAGCTGGTGTCGTTCACCGACTCGGCACTCCGCCGGTTAATTTTCCAAGGGCGGCTCTGTTTTCGTCCTGACCATCACCGTCGGTGTTCCGGGAACCAGAGCTGGGCCCACCTCCGCATGTGTGGTATGCGTCAGGTCGGTCTCGTGCGCCTGGCCCCTATACACGATGCGCATCTAGGCGAACGCCCATCAGCCGACGTCCGATAGCATTCTTGTGCTAGCCGAGGTGCCGAGCTGCCTGACGCCGCGGGAGGTGGAGTATGCGGACCTAAGGTCGATCCTATGTGTGCCATCTTAGTACCTTGTCGGTGCTGGACCAAACAGGGAGATGCATTTCTACATTTGTATCAAGAAGACCAACAGGGAAATGTAGTACTCATGATGTCATTACTGTTAGACTTAAGCGATGCTTCTTAGGTGCGTAGAACATATGTGTTGTGCGAATGTACCCCAGTTGTAGTTTTTTAATACTCCTTAATAATTTGACGAGTTATTGGTCCAATCAGCTTGTTGTTGTCACGTTGCAAAGTCCGCTTGCTCTGGACAGACTGCCAATACCGCGTGCTACCGCATGTTAGTGTCACGTGTTCCATGGGACCACCTGCCAGTGTCACGTCCCTTACTTCTCTTCCTTCCTCTTGAAGCCACTGTCCCCACTTCTCTTCCATCCTGCTGCTACTGTCTGATGGTTGTAATCTGATTTTCGTTGGATTGTTTACATGTAATCTACGTTGATAATGCAACATGCAAATGGCAAAGACACAATTTCTAAAGTGGAAGCACTTACACGCTGTTATTGCACATATTTCTCAATATATCTCGACAAACCCATGACAATAATTGTACTCGCACTAAACACAACTGAAATTGCAACCATCCTAAACAACATCTAGACCCACATGACAGCGCTGTCGTCAGAGTCCACCTCGGTTGGTGACAGCACCGTGCCCTTCCCTGCGATATCCACTCCCACCCGTGGCTTGCCCTTCACCAAGGAGGAAACAATGGCATTTTGCACAGCTTCGTCCGCGTCGTCATCCACATCAAAATCGACAATGACAAAGGGGACGGGGTTGGCATGGACCGAGCCCCGTCGCGCCTGGCGGCTCCTGCTCAAGCTCAACACCGCATCAGTCCTTCTACATGTAGGAGGGACCAATCTCGAACACGTAACATCATCGCTCCGCTCAAGAAACCATGGCCATTTGATACTTTGACGGTAGGATCTTGGGGTGGATCCACCACGGCGAGCCCAACTGGGAGCGGTGGAGCGGATCGATCTGCCGGCGCGAGCCATGACAAGTTCTGAGGAGGGAGTAAGAGTGTGGGCCAGGCGTGTTTGATTCCTGAGCAAGGCCTCCCAGTGATATGTACGCAGGCAAGGTGCCAAAAAATTTCGTCCAATGCGCACGAGAGGGCCTTTTAACCAAGATGGCGCGAGGTTTGGTTGACAATTCCGCATGCTACGTCCCCCACCTGTCAGCTGAATGTGGACGATATGATTCTTCCCGAGTTACTATGTAGGGATAAATCATGCTTCACCATGCCAATACCCTGACATCCAAAGGCTCCTCTTTCCTCTTCCCTCGCTCCCCTCGCTCATGGCTCATAGCTTATGCAGTTCGTCTCGGGCGGAATCAGGGTCAGCTCAACACCGTCAGGCGGGTGCCCCCATCAGGTACCGGAGGGCGCCCTACGATTACTACCCCGATATGCTGTGTTTGTGCGGTGACAAGATGCCAATATGGATTTCGTGGACCGACAAAAATACTGCAGGAAAATTCAGCAACTGCAGCATTAGAGCAACTATAGGTACAATGGTAACCCCGATCCGGAAAGTGTAATGTAATTCTTTTTTTTGTTTCCTTCGATATACTTCACAGGAAGGGAGGGGAACTGGCTGTGACAAGTTTGTGTGGATCGAAAAGCCACTAACAGGTTTTCACAAAGAGCTTGTTCAGGATCTGCGTGATGCTGTGTGGGACAAGAAAGAGGATATTTGTGCATTGGAGCGAGAGATCCGGGAGCTTTGCCAGGTGTAGGGGAGGCAGCAGTAGGGAGGTGGTGAGACAGATGGGCTCAAGATTAGGCCACATAATGGAAACAATTTCATCATTATCTAGGCATTATTTGTTGCCTTTGTAGTTTATGTTGCCATGTCGTTGTCCAGCAGCTGAAATAAGTTACTGCTTCGTGGAGTGTAGCAGACATCTTAGAATTTGTTTTTCAGCTCAGAACCTTATCATAGTGTAATGCCAATAGCAGGGATTTATTAACCGCCTATAAATAATTCATGTTTGTGCCACTAACACCCATCGATTTTGGAGACCCCTTAACCGCTCAGCTATCGCGGTCCTGGTGATGCGACTATTCATATAGTAGTGGCACAGTCACAATTTCGGATTCAACTAGTGGCCTCGGCCGTATCCAATCCTCAAGTCACGATACATTTTACTCCGAGTACGGGAGGCAGATTGTTTCACCCGACAAGTTCCACGCACATAGCTCCTGAGTTTAACCGAACTACATATATAGGTTCAAGTTCAATACATTATTAGGCTTCTACGCTGCTAGCCTTCTTTCTCTGGTTCGGTGCGAACTTTCTTCCTCTTGCCTTCACGTCCACTGGCTTCTTCATTTCCTACCCTCTTACTCTTCCTGGGTGCCAATTTTCTTACCTTCACGTGCCCTGCATCTCCGAATCGAGGGAAGTCAGGCCAATCAGGACCAGAATCTTGTCTAGCATCATCACTCCACTCGTTTTGGTTTTCTTCCCACAGCAAAATCACTGAGTCGGCTGTCTTGTTTCTTACCTTGCGCTTCCTACAAAAAACAGTACATGGATTACTACCTTATATCTGTAGACTATAAACATTTTTTTGTGAATGTACCATCTCATACCTAGGTTTGGGAGCATTAAAGGGATAGCCCGCTGATCTATGGCCTATAAGATGGTAGGTCTTGCATCTGTTTTTGCCCTTCTTGGTAGCATAGAAAGCCGAACCCTTCTTCTCGAGAAAATTCTTAAACCTATTCACCTGAGGTCTTCTTCTGCCCCTTCTTGTAACTGGCTGGCAAAGCTCGTAAGTCAGTTGGACTTGAGGCCACTGAGATGGGTATGTACATGGCTCGACGGATCCAGTGTATGCAACTCTAAACTTTTCCATAGAGTAGTAGTCTAAATAATACTAATCCAAATGTGGTTGAGTTCTTTTCTTAACCAAGAAGGCGAAGGCATGGTTGCAAGGTTTCCCGATATGCTTCCACTCTAAGCAGGTGGATTCTCGCAGCTGGATTTCACAACATCCCTTTTGCCACTCTTGTACATATCGACCACCTCACAGCTGCTGCTGGTTGACGTGAGAACCTTAAGATGAGCAAGTCCTCGTCTTCTCTTGTGCAGTTGCTATACAGCTGGCGGTAGCATATGTCCTCTAAGTCTCCTACCGATCTCTCTCCTTATATTTAACAACTTCATGATCATACCACGTATGTTGTCCATCAAGATATGAACAGAACACACTTTTATGTCCTTCACTTATTTATTCAGGCATTCTGCAAGGTTGTTTTTTATGTAATCAACTTTGATGTCAGGGTTGAATTGACTCCTCTTCCATAGCTGCAAATGATGGATGGCTAAGTACTCTGGATGTTCAGGGGCTTCCGCAAAAATCTTGCTCATGAAATATTCGCTGCTACTAGGTTTGTAAGCTCTAGCAGCAGGAAACATGTAACAAAATATGCTGCATGTGTAGTGTGAGTACAAGTTGAGCATCATATGGGCATGGCATTCTCTACCTTCAGCTCGCGGGAACACCTCCTTCACTGCATTCGTCAGCCCTTTGCATGCATCCGTGGATATAGCCAATGGATCCATGTGGCCTATTGATCTCCTGAGCTTCCTCATAAACCATACCCAGTTTTCCTCTGTTTCTATTTCAAATAGCCCGAATTCCACTAGGAACATGCAGTTGTGACCATCAAGTGCTGCGGCAGATGGCAGGTAGCCTCTCCATTTGCCAGTTAGGACAGTGTTGTCTACACTCAGATACGGCCTACATCCGTCCTTGAATCCCTGGATGCAAGGTTTAAGCGCCATGAAAAAATCTTTTGAAATATATTTTACCATGTACTGATTCGGTGTCAATCTCGACAACACTCCACGGACACCTAGCTTGTACCTCCTCCTTGAAGTTGTACAGCATCCTGAAGCTATTGGTCCAATCCCTGTGCAAGACCCTCAGAGCTTTCTCTTTACCTTTCCAAACCGTGTAATATAGTAGGACAATATTGTATTTAGAACCGAATCTAGTCTAAATATTCTCCGCGGTCTCCTTAGGGTTATCCTTTAGTATGGACATAGCTTGTATAGCCACCCACTCCATATCAGCCATTGAGGATTTTAGTTTGCTGCCTATTGGACACATGTGTGGAGGGCCCATTTTGTTCACCTGCAACATAGATTCATTTAAAAGATAAGCGGAGTCGACTAGTTGCTAGAATGATATCGCACAACAATTGTAGTTATAGAGTGAAAAGAGAGAAAGTTCTAATGGTTTGCTGCATTCATTTCCCCAGTACTCTAATTGTCTTCGACGTAGGTAAGGCTCTTCCTGTCATCCTCCATGGACAATTTACCTCGACCCGTCCATTCATCGACGTTAACTTGCAAATGGCCTCATACCTCTGGGAAGTGTTCTTCAGTCGATAAACGTCGAACTCCCCCTTGATACAAAAATGCCAGAATGATATTCTGAACTCATGCATGCTCTCAAACTCTGTGCCGACCGAAATTATAGGATACTCGTGGTCATGTTTCATTTCTTCTACTTCAACACCCAAATCATCGACTGGAATACCAGCCTCTTTGTTAAGTTCCTCGTCTATTTCATCATCAGCAGATTCTTGATCCTCTACAGTGCCTTATTCTTCATCTGATTCAGAATCTTGTCCATCGTCTAATGCCTAGTACTGCACACATCATATTGACTCCCATGGGTGGGGCTGCACCATCATCTCTACCCGGATGGACCGGAACATTGCCCCAATCTACCTCACCGGCAACTTTGTTTTCTCCAAGACACTCGGTTGGTTCTGCTACAACCACATAGGGTGGTCTTACGTTTGCACGCATCCCAGGTACTTTAGTAGACAAACAGTAGTCAAAATCAATTTCATCTTGACTGTACAGAACCCTCTTGTTCTTCTTGTGTACATCCTGTAGGGGTTCCGTGTATGAAAACAATAAAATTTTACCCTACCCCCTTGAACCCCTGAAGCTGCCAGGACCTATCTATTAGTAATACAGTAACGGGAGAGGCCTTTCGCGAACTTACCCTTGAAGACCAAAAAGCGTTGTCAACGCTCAGGAGAGTGTGGTCGATGTAGACGAGCCGAAGCTGACCTCAAGGTCGTGATGAAGTCCTTGCGCTCCTTATGGCTCCAACGACTTGAGTGCCTCAAGTGCGACACCTCGCGGGCAGTTACACACGTCTGGTGCCAGACGATGATTCCCGCTTCCCCGATCCAGCAGCAGTTGCGAAAGTAGAGGTCCCGGATCCGAATCCAGCAGCGCGACGGCACTGCGCGGTGAAGATGTTTCTCGCTCGCGCAGTCCAGACTTGGGACCACGGTCACGAGAGAGAGAGGGTGAGAGAGAAAATATCAATTATAGGTCCTTCCAAAAGTGGGGAGACCTTTCTTGCTTATTGGTGTATTAATCTTGGCCAAATACCCCACTATATATAGGGGGAGGAGGGGGTACACCCTCCCTCAAAGTCCTGGGGTGGGACTAAAGGAGAGGAAAGGGGGAGGGGTGGCCTCCGGCCACCCCCATGCACCCGGCATGGGGGTGCTGGCCCACTAGGGGCCGGCCACCCCCTTCGCCCCTTCTCCCTCTCTCCTTTCCCTTAATGGGCCATCTCCCTCCGGAAATTGGCCCATTAAGCCTTTTTGACCTTTAATTGATTTTCTCTTTATTAAATAATTATGAATAAATGATTAAATCAATATTTAACATTCATTCACATATCATTCAACCTCCGTGGCTATGGAACACCTTCCACCTCCACTCTGGACATCCTCTGGACTTACCAAAACACTTCCGGTTTTCTCCCTTCTTTTCTTCGGTGATTCTACTGATCCTATAAACACTCTATAAGCATCATGAAGCCCTTAAGCGTGATACCCCACGGTTCGGGAACACTCCAGACATGGTCGGGACACTCCCGCACCAATGATCGACAGAGGGACCTGGATGGCCATGTGACCCCTATGCGTTCCACGAAGATCTTTCGTCGTTTGAACCGGGACAGTCATGTCTTATTCCCTTTGTCTCTCGATACTTGCATTGCCTGAGATCTGATCAATGACATCACCATGCCGTGTTCAATCTCGTTACTGAACAATGCTACTTGACTCGTTTCGACAAGTGATATCCCTGTGATCAAATCACACGCTGCACAGCTATTGGATATAACTTCTCCGAGTGGACCCTTGGGTATCTTCCCGTCACATGGATGGACAAATCCCGCTCTTGACATATATTGCCTCTACGGTTTCCTCCGAGTACCTGAACACACCTTTATAACCACCGTATTACCAGATGGCGTTTGATGCTATCTAAGCACTCTGAGGAGACAGTGATTGATATAGCCGCATGGTCTAAGGAATAGTCTACGAGGATCCATTTCTAATCATCGTAACTTGAACTTTGTGACATGACCGGGTCACGATGTTTAGATTGGGTATTGGTTCATCATCTCTTTCTCAGAATGAGATGACTCAATTTCCAACTGGCATAAATGCCACATGATCAGGAAACATGAACATATGTTGACCAATGAACCAGTGACTAGAGTTTCACTTGGAACCCCTAGTTGTTTGTATATCACATGTGTATTGATGTTTCCACTCAATACAGTTATAGCATGATATAAAACTTAATCATAAACTATATGAAATATGATAATAGTCCTTACTACTCTTTGTCTCTAGGGCATATTTCCAACACTCTTTCTTCCTGATGTAATCTTTCGTCATGGTATCAGTAGGGGTTAACATATTCATTCCGTTCCCCATCGAAATAGGCTTTTTGCTGCCGCTCTTGGGTGTGATCTCCTTCCTGCTTCCCCTCACGGGTGTTGGCTCCAGGGTGTGATCTCCTTCCTGCTTCCCCTCAAGGGTGTTGGCTCCAGGGTGCTGGCATTATTGCCTGACCTCTACGGCGTGTTCTTCTTCGAATTAGCCCTTTTGTTGCTGCCATTGGGCGTGTTCTCCTTCGTGCTGGCATTATTGCCTGACCTCAGTGGCATGTTCCGCTCCAAATTAGCCCTTTTGCTGCTACAATTGGGCATGTCCTCCTTCGTGCTGGTATTATTACCTAACCTCAACGGCGTGTTCTGCTCCAAATTAGCATTTTTTCTGCTCCCACTGGGTGTGGTAGCCTCTGTGCTGGCCATCTTCACCTTTTTGCTACCACTCCTGGGAGTGTTCACCACCGTGCTATCCTTCCTACCGTTTTTGCTGCTACCGTTTGATGTGGCATTTTGACTAGATCTCAGGGGTGCACTCTGCAGCGTGGTACCTTTTTTCGTGCGACTCTTGGGCGTCCTCTTGTCTAGCATGGTCTCCTTGGTGATGTTCTTCTTCGGGGTTCCCTTTCTGGGGATGCTCTTCCTGCTCCTCTTTATGACGCTCCTCTATAAGTCTCTCCTCTGTTCGAAGCTACCCTTAGCCGCACCAGCCCTAGTGATGCCATGGATCAGGTCACACATCCCTTCTACAAGTCCATTATCTCTATTGTCGAAATCCAATTCCTCTCCAACCATTTGCACTATCAAGTCGAAGTACACTTCACCTCTATAATGTTTCCTTGTAAACAGTACGACTAAATCCCTGGTATCTTTCACTTCTATAGCCTTTTTGCTCCCGTTGCTAAAATATAGCAAACGTGCTACCTGGGAGGACCCCCACAGCACCTTCACACGTAATGATGCCATCAGGTTAGATAACTCTACCACTTCAGAATCGTATATGCCAAGGATTACATCAAACTTGTCATAGAATTCTTTTGTGCCATCATCTAATTTTGCAGTATACTCCTCAACACCGATACGAACGATTACTTTAGCATCATCGGGTTCTGCAGGATAGAAACCTCTGAGAGGTTCGGGAGGTGGAGCGGCACCATCAGACCCAACCATTGTGCCACCGTCGCCATCACCAGCATCATCGTTAGCTGTAGCAACCTCGATGGAAATACCAGGACCAGGAGCAAGGCGAGGGCCCCTAGTAGCGTGAGCTACAATACCTGGTGGACATGGAGGGCCCCAGCTAACGGCATCCACAATAGGATCAGCTACTGCCACACCACATCAACGATCAGGAGCAGTTCCCCAATAGTACTGTTTCGAGTGCTAGCATAGTCCAGGCCATGAGCTAGCTCCAGACTAGCAGCTCGCTGAACCTGAGCACGGGTTCGAGGAGGACACGAGGCAGCAGTCTTGGCAACAATGGTGGGGAGCCTCCGAAAGCCTTAGTTTGCTCAACAATGGAATGGATTGGGTCAACAACAGCCAGATCAACAACAACACGGGGATGACCAGTAGCAGCAGATTCTAGAGCAGGGGTTCACACAACTTGAGCACAGTTTCAAGGAGGAGCAGCACACAAGGCAGTGGTCTTGGCAACAATAGCGGGGAAGCCTCTGGAAGCCTTAGTTTGCTCAACAGCGGCATGTATTGGGCCAGCAGCAGCCAGAGCAACAACACCACGTGGATGACCAGTACAAGCAGATTCCAGAGCAGAGTTTTGCACAACTTGAGCACGGGTTCGAGGAGGAGTATCATGCAAGGCAGCGGTCTTGGAAACAACAGCAAGGAAGCCTCTAGAAGCCTTAGTTTGCTCAATAGCGGCATGGATTGGGTCAGCAGCAGCCAGAGCAGCAACACCACGGGGACGACCAGTACTAGCAGATTCTAGAGCCGAGTTTTGCACAACGGCAATACGTGGACTCCTACGAGGAGGTTACCTGATAGAAGCATGGCGCGAATGAGGAACCACATTCTGCTCAACAATAGCAGGGGTTCGAGTTAGACCACCCTGTCCAATAATAGCTAGGCGACGCCTAGTAGTAGAAGCTTCCACATCCAATAATTTACAAATCAGCACAACCACACGAAGCCCAATAGACTATTTCATCAACCCAATTAGCTGACTGTCACACGCTATAGGAACCATGAAGCCTCGTTCATCAATGAAGCTAAACCGTGTAGTCTGCTCCGGCCCCATTTCAGCATGTTCATGCACAGTAGCAACTGTACTAGGGATAGTGCATAACTACGCATGCGCTACTTCCATCTTTAGACAGCTACCTTGATTCCACTTTCTCTTCCGATCTACTAATTGAATGTGGTAGCCACAGAGGGTGACCATAACCGTGTATTTGGGTTCAGCGGAGATCCTACTTGACAGAAAATTGTGGACAAAAGATAAGAATTATTTGTCAGCGTCGTGCTAGCAAACAATTCTCGGTTCGATCTATCTCTATAATGCCAATAGCCAGCTAGTAGTTATAGATAGTGTGAATAGCAACGAGAAGACTAGCTCACCGGTAATTAGCCAGAAGTACTTCTTCCTCGGCAATAGGATATGCCATCCTTCGCACTTCTTAGCTCGTCGATGGTAGACACGGGCTAGAGCGTCGCAACGACTGGAACAACATTCGGCATTAGAGCTTGGTACCAGTGAGTAGGCGCAACAACTTGGCGCTGGAATTCAAATGCCAGTAGGGATCATTTTGGTTGGAGAGGGGATTTCGATGCCACTGGTGCTAAGGTTCATGTGAAAGTAGGGAGGGAGTGGATTTTTGTAACTACCTCGGTGAATTACGCTCTTAGTTACATGCCTGGATGAAGTGGTTAAAATAGTACGGTGGGGCCCAAGGCCACTCACGGTAGACCTTTCGGCCGTCCTAACCACTTTCAGAACATCGGGACAAGAACGAGCGGCGTAATCGGCAGGCGAAGGGATCAACTACATACACAAATGAGTATGTATAAAAGCCACATACAACAGTCCTCAGAGCCATTCCATCTAAAAGAAATATAAATATTGCAACGCCATACAGCAAGATTCAAATATCCTAGATAGAGATAATAATTTAGGATAGCTCCTCATACAACAAACATCAGAGTATCAGGCAGAAGCGGAAAACGAGATCCGAGTACGGATAAGAAGCAAATCGGCATAAGATGCCACATAAATAAACACATCCCGCCCACAGATCTCACGGATCCCCGTTCCCGGAATCTCTAAACCGAGTGATCGTTGCCAACATCATCCGTCTCCTCCACCCAGTATCCATCTTGCGAGTACACCTGTTCGTCTGAATCAAACAATTTTTCGTGTGAGACCCTAGAGGTACTCAGGAAGTCTTAATGCCACTAAAGGGGACACAACCTGGGGCGACGCAATTGCAACAAAAGATAATAACTAACAATTCTATAGATACTCGCTAACCATCCGCCTAACCAATGATAGACGGATGTCCGTGAATTACGAACAACAGTTATATCAGTATAATTAACGGATCCATCCTCCTCCTCGCTTACCAACGAGGAAGCGGACGAACAACCTCCATCCGTTGGCAGTTTTATTAACCATTCCATGAGTATTGCACTATTTACTAGTCAAGTACTTAGTCAAATTAAAAGCGGTACTTTAGTTATACTTGTCTATGATCGAGAAACTGTGCTCCAAGTCATCCATAACCGCGGACACGGCTTTCAGAAAGATTTACCCAGCAGGGGTGCACGAATAGCAACACACACTCGATCAACCTCGGAAAAACCAACTCAGAACCCAACGAGGCATTCACGACAAAGCGATCAGAGGATTCAGTAATATTTCAGGGGGGCACCCCATTAAGCTACCCGCAACGAAGCTAGCTGACTCCGAGACGGACTCAAGGTTTGTGTGGACGGCGGTAAACGACTGGGAACCCGAAAATGTGACTGGGCTTGTCGATACAGCGAAAACATGTCACGATCCAAAACAGTACAGGTGCTCCTCGCACAATCTTAAATAAAGCAGTAACATGGCATAAGTACATGATAGTAATAAAACCCCAAACTAATTGTGGCCCCAAGGAATAAGAATGAATCAAGCTCTGGCTCAGGGGGGTCCATAAAGCCTCCCGGATGTGGATAGTGCGAATAGTCAAGGAACGGGAATCAAGTACTCGGGGTCCTACGGGACACAAGTGATCATGAAAAATCAAACAAGGAAGGCATAGATAGAACGGGCTCGTCGCGCTGATCGATTTAGACATATTATTTGTCAAATTTGGAGTTATAGATTTAAAGTTATTAATTTAATTAGAAAAGGGCATTTTATTGTAATTTTAATCATCTCGAAATTTTAAAGTGCTCAAATAATATTTTGAAGGCCATATTTGAAATCCTCACATTTTTCTGATTCAAAATCATATATTATTTGTATTATTTGGATTTATAATTTAAAAGTTATTTAAAATCTGATTTGAATTTGAATTAAACATTTACAGAAATTGTTTTTTTAAAACATATAAACAGGCCGACTTTTAATACTCAGCCAGACTTAGCCACAGTCACTGACGCGTGGGCCCACAACTGGCGTGGCACTGAGCTGGCGAAAACGGCACAGCGGCCCTTTTCTTACGCGGGGCTTGCTAGCCACTGAGGCTGACTGGTGGGGCTGGGTGATGATGGGGCCACGCGCATGCGCGGCCAGCGGGCGACTGACACGTGGGCGATCCAGGGGAGCGCGGGTTGAGAAACTCCAAACCGCGGGGGCTTTCTTGCAAGATTGCACCGGGGCTGACTAGTTGGGTCGATGGGGCTGCGAAGGACCTAGGCGTGATCGACAGAAGTTGCGGGGGGATCTTTTCGGAAATCGCCGCCTGTGCTCTATCTGAACCCGTCGACTGTCTTCTGAACTGTGGCGACAACCTGATGGCGGCGGCGGCTTCAGACGAGGGCGACGGCGCAACCACGGCGAGATAGCCTTCACCGCAAAAACGAAAACGACAGAGGGGATCTCCCGCTATGGATCTTGTTCAGGAAGGATTGCCGGCGGCGGGCTGTACTGGACGGAGGGCCTCGAGGAAAAAAGGGGGAAATGCCGGCCTAGGTCTGTTCGTCGGCAGGCACCTCACCGGCGGGGGTCAAGATCGGGCGGCGCTCGACACGCAGACGGGAGGAAAAACGGAAGAGGGTCGAGGGGGAGCTCACCTCGTCTGATTCCCACGGAATTCAGAGGACGGGACGGCCGGAGCGGAGGGGGATGGCGAGGTCGCGGCGGTGGTGCACGGCTCTCTAACGAGGGGGCAGCACCGAGCGGGCTTGGCTCCTCCTAGCAGGCGGAAACGACGCCTCGGTCCACAGCGGTGCTCCCCGGCGAGGCATTGGTCACCGGCTATGGCGGCAACGGCGTTGCGGTGCTCTGTCTGGCGGTGGGCATGGACCGGCAGAGAGAGGGAGAGGGGAATCGGAGAAGGGATCTAGGGTTCGGAAAAGGGCGTGGCTCTGAGCAAGGGTAAGAAGAGGGGGAGGTGGCGTACGGGAGGCGTGAGCTGACGGCGGAGGACGGCCACCTCCCTCGCTGCCGCTTTCCGTTTGCTGCCGAGTGAGAGCGGGCGAGACGGCGTCAGACGGAGGGAAGAAGAGGAACATAGGGTGGCGTCGGCGTTGTCTGGCTCGAACCGGTACGGGCTGGGGAGGAAGGTTGGGCGGCGGCTGGGGAAATGGGCCGGGAGAGGGCTGCGTCGTTGGGCCGCTGCACTGGCACTTCTGCTGGGCTGCAGGTAAGTCTCTTCTCTTTGTTTTGCTTTCTTTTATTTATTTAAATTAACTGTTTTGTCTTTGTTTTGTTGCAGATTTAAACAAGCCCAAAATTAAACTTTTTGAAAGTTTTTGCAAATTTGATTTAAAAGGCAAAAGAGATGGCTAAGGAGTGAGGTGAGGCTTAGTGGTTGAGCACAAGTTGTTGGTGAAGAGAAAATACAAGAGAGAGAGAGAGAAAGGGAGAGGGTGCTAAAAATCAAAGAGAACAATACCTCATGATCATTCATGAAGGGAGAAAGAGTTTTGTTGGGGAACATGGGGATGGTGGAAAGAGTTGGAGATGATTCCACAAAGAAAGAACCACTAAAACAAAGAGACAACAAATGGGCTAAAGGTGGTGGTACCCTTGCATGGCCCATGCATAATAATTAATGGCCATGTTTATGCTTGTGAAAACAATAATATATAAAATGGCATTATTCTTATGCATTCCAAAATATGGAATAAAGACCAAGCAAAAGAAAATATAATTGGATCCATCCCATCTCCCATGAGCTAGATTAAATACCAAAAGAAAATAAAAGCCCATGGTTAAGTAGAATGGTGGAATTATAAGGTGGTGACAAAGAAAGGTGGTGGAGTTGAATAAAAGATATGCCCCCAACTCAACTTGGGCATCAAGCATTTATCAAGATTCAAATACAATATATATATATCAAGAGCCAAATACCATTAATAATGCATATGAGAGAAGAACCAAAACAAAAGGGTTTTATATGATGCTCAAATGCAAGGTGGCATGATGACATGAGCATGATATAATTATGATGCAACAAATATATGTAGGAAGTAGCCATTATATTACTAGACCAAATAGCATTACCATTGTTAGACAATTGGGATGCTACAACTCTCCCCCACTAAACAGGAATCTCGCCTCGAGATTCTAGGAAGAAGAAGAAGACTGGAAGAGGGTAGGATACTTGGCACGGATCTCATCTTCACGTTCCCAAGTGGCTTCATCAACGGAATGGTGCGACCACTGCACCTTGCAGAACTTGATGGACTTGTTGCGAGTCCTTCTTTCTGCGACTTCTAGAATTTTTATGGGGTGTTCTTGATAAGACAGATCTTCTTGTAGATTGATGAGTTCATGGTCCACGGTCCTGCCGGGATCCTTGAAGCACTTCTTGAGTTGAGAGATGTGGAAAACATCATGGACCTTGAGTTTTTCAGGGAGCTCAAGAGCATAAGCAACTTCTCCTCTTCTTCCACGAATTTTGAAAGGACCAATGTATCTAGGAGCCAGCTTTCCTTTGATACCAAAGCGGTGCGTGCCTCTCATGGGAGTGACACGAAGGTAAACGAGATCACTAGGAACATACTCCATGTCCGTGTGCTTTCTGTCATAATTGCTCTTCTGGCGACTTTGAGCAATCTTTAGGTTTTCAAGAATGATGTGAACCTTCTCCTCCGCTTGAGTTACAATGTCGGGGCCAAACAATATTCTTTCACCTGCGCCCGACCAACCAATCGGAGTTCTGCATTTGCGACCATAGAGAGCCTCAAATGGTGCCATCTTTAGAATTTTCTGGAAGCTGTTGTTGTAAGAGAATTCAGCATAAGGAAGACATTCTTCCCACTTCATGCCGAAAGAGATAATGCAAGCACGGAGCATATCTTCCAAAATCTGATTGATCCTTTCAACTTGTCCTTGCGACTGAGGATGGTAAGCTGTGCTGAAGTTCAATTTTGTTCCCAAAGCATTTTGGAAACTTCCCCAGAACTTGGAAGTGAAGATGCTTCCACGGTCTGAACTAATCTCAAGAGGAACTCCATACAGAGAGACAATTCTGTTGATATAGAGCTCAGCCAACTGAATTGCAGAAATTGTTTCCTTGACTGGAAAGAAGTGAGCTACTTTGGAAAGCTTGTCAATGACAACAAAGATTGCATTGTTGCCCTTCTGCGACCATGGAAAACCAGTGATGAAGTCCATCTCTACTTTCTCCCATTTCCATTCCGGAGACTTCAATGGCTGTAGAAGACCGGAAGGTTTATGATGGACAGCTTTAACTCTGCGACAGACATCACACTCCGAGACATACTTGGCACAATATCGTTTCAAACCAGGCCACCAATATTGTGTTTTCAAGTCCATGTACATCTTAGTGCTGCCAGGGTGGATAGAAAGAACAGAATCATGCGTCTCCTTGAGAACTTGCTCTCTTAAACCCGAGTAGTTCGGAACAAACATCCGGTGTTCAAAGAAAAGAGTGCCTTGGTCGTCAACGTGGAAAGACTCATACTTCGGAAGCTGAATGTTGGAGATGATCTTTTTAGTGTAAGGATCACCAAGTTGAATGGAACGGACCTTTTCTTCCAAGAGAGGTGTTGCCAGAAGGTTCAGAAGATACCCTTGATCCACAATTTCAAGGTTTAGCTTGTGGAATTCCTCGCACAAGAGAGGCTGTTGTTCTTCTACCATGAGATTGCTGACATAAGCTTTTCGGCTGAGAGCATCGGCCATGACATTAGCTTTACCCGGAGTGTAGTTGATGGTTCAATCGAAATCATTGATTGTTTCAATCCACCTCCTCTGACGAAGGTTGATATCAGGCTGTGTGAAGGTATACTTCAGACTCTTGTGATCAGAAAAGATCTCACAACGGTTTCCAAGCAAGTAATGCCTCCATACTTTCAAAGCAAAGACAGCTGCTGCGAGTTCGAGGTCATGTGTAGGATAGTTTATCTCATGCGTCTTTAACTGACGAGATGCATAAGCAACAACTTGTTTTTCTTGCATAAGGACCGCACCCAATCCTTGCAATGATGCGTCACAGAATATCTGGAAAGGCTTTGATGTATCGGGAGGAACCAAGACTGGTGTGGAAGTGAGCTTCTCTTTGAGTGTTTCAAAGCTTGCTTGACATGCAGGAGTCCAAAGGTATTTCTTGCCTTTCTTGAGGAGATCGGTAAGAGGCTTCGCAATCTTCGAGAAGTTTCGAACAAAGCGACGGCAGTAACTGGCCAAACCAAGGAAACTCCGGACTTCTTTGACATTTATGGGTGGAAGCCAGTCCATAATTGTCTTAATAGTTTCTGGGTTGATGGCAATGCCCTTGGCAGAGATGACGTGACCAAGGTAGGTGACTTGAGGCAGCCAAAACTCACACTTGGAGAACTTTGCATACAGGCGGTTCTCACGAAGCTTGTTTAGGACACACCGAAGGTGTTCTTCATGTTCTTCCTTTGACTTATAATAGACTAGAATGTCATCCAGATAGACCACAACGAACTTATCAAGATACTCCATGAAAACCGAGTTCATAAGCCTCGAGAAGGTGGCAGGTGCATTGGTGAGACCGAAAGACATGACCGTGTACTCATACAGGCCATAGCGGGTGGTGAAAGCTGTTTTAGGAACATCTTCCTTGCGGATCTTGATTTGATGATATCCACTTCTCAAATCAAGCTTAGAGAATACCACAGCTCCAGCTAGCTGATCGAAGAGATCATTAATCCGCGGAAGGGGATATTTATTCTTGATGGTTTTAGCATTGAGTGCCCCTTAGTCAACACAAAGTCTATCAGTCTTGTCTCGTTTCTTCACAAAGATGGTTGGACTACCCCAAGAAGAAGTACTGTGCTGAATGAAACCCAACTTCTCTTGTTCATCCAACTGACGTTTGAGTTCAGCCAACTCAGCAGGACCCATTTTATAAGGCCGCTTGGAGATAGGAGCGGTACCAGGTTCAAGTTCAATCACAAACTCAATCTCACGATCCGGAGGCATACCTGGCAACTCTTCAGGAAAGACATCTGGAAACCCACAGACTACCGGAACACTCTGAATACCTTCCATACCATCATCATTCAGAGCCGCCAAAGAGTAAAGCTGAATTATAGGAGTCAGACTTGGAGAATAGACTATATGGCCTTCAGGAATTTTCAAAGAAACCGAACGTTCAACACAATCAATCACAGCTGCATTTGCTGTTAACCAATCCATGCCCAAGATAACATCAATATCATAATTGCCCAGAATAATTAAGGAAGCCGGAAACGAAGAATCACCAATCTCAATTTGATTGCCATGGCTGATATGAGCAGCCCTCATGTTTGACCCAGGAGATTGTACCAAAAGACGATGCAATAAAGGAACCATAGCCCGATCATGCTCATGCGCAAACTTGTGAGAAACAAAAGAATGCGAAGCACCAGAATCAAACAAAACTCGTGCAGGGACCGAGTTAACAGGAAGCATACCCATCACAACTCCAGGTGCATGCTCAGCTTGAGCGCCGTTGACACAGTTGGCACGAGCAACTGTAGACCCAGGCTTGGTGTTGATGTTGAGAGCCCGAGGTGGAGGTGCACGAACCATGGGAGAACTTGCCGCAGGTCTTGGAGGTGGTGGTGGAAGAGCTTTGTTGTTCATCGGACAATTCCAGTGCTGATGCCCAGTGTTTCCACAAGTATAGCAAGCACCAGGTGGACGTGGAGCAACGTAGCCAGGGACTCCGCCAGGCGCTCCAGGGTAGTTGTGGTTGTAGCCCCTGGGAGCCGCAGTGAAGGAGTTTGGTGGCCTTGCCACGTAGCTTGACAGTCTTGGTGGAGCAGGGAGAGACGGTGGGGTGTTAGGAACCCAGACACGACGCTTAGAAGGAGCTGTCATAGCAGAAGAGCTTGCTAGCAGAAGAGCTTGCTATATCACGGCTGTGTTTCTTTGACTCCTCGAACACTTGCCTACTTGCTTCTTCCTGCAGAGCTGTGTGTTGGAGTTCCAGAAAATACGCCGGCCTTGCATGAGTGATAACATATTTGATGGATGCATTGAGTCCTTGCCTAAACCTCTTTTGCTTCTTCTTGTCATCCGAGATCTCATCGCCACCATACCGAGAAAGGTTCATGAAGTTTCTGATGTAGGTATTGACATTGTCAGTGCCCTGCTTGAGGTTGAGAAACACTTCCTTCATCCTTTCCATGACAATTTCTGACAGATATTGCTCTTTGAAAGCAGCAGTGAATTGCTCCCAAGTAGACTGAAAACCAGAGAGATCTGCCTTGAGGTAATTTTCCCACCACAGTGTTGCATCTCCCTTCAGAAGGTGAGTGGCACATTTGACCCATTCTTGCTCGGGAACATCCGCAGTCATCAGCAACCTTGACACTTCACGCAGCCAATCATCCGCATCAAGTGGCTGATCAGACACCTCAAATTGATGTGGGTTGAACTTGAGAAAACTCTTGATGTCTCCTCGCTTGGGAGGTGGAGGTAGCGGAACAAACTCATTCCTCCTGAAACTTTCCTCGAAGCACTGCTGGTTCTGCTGCATAGTGCCCAAAGCATTTGCAATATTTGCTAAAGCAGCCCCCAGTTCAGGTGGTATGTCCTCCTCAGAACGGCATGGTGGTGCCATCCTGTGATTGATATAAAACATAAGTCAGTACTATAATGGAGAATGATAATAATCCAAAATAGTACCAAAATGGAATTAATCAAGATTAAAGGATGCAATTCACTGAGATGATATTAAAATATCAACAAAGTTCAAGGCGACTAGAAGATATTAAGCATAACGCACACGACTGAACAAGGAGTGTGGTACACAACTAACAAAGAAAAATTTTCTGCAAATTTCGGCATTAAAATACCACTATATGCGCAAAACCCCTTCACGAATCAAGATTAGTAACTCTACTAGTTCAACATACAAGAGAAAATGATAAAAGTAGTGGTATGGTCGCGACTTCATCCCGCACTCAAATCATTACTCCGCACATGAATCAGTAAAACACATATCCCAACACCTTCTTCTTAAGATGAACCTAAAGATTGGTAACTACGAAAAAGAACACCCCAACAAGATAACGTCGGATAACAAAGAGTAAGATAGATCGCATTGGTATACAACAAATCAGAATAGATCGCGTCGGTTTACAAAGGCCTGTCGGTATGGAATGTACCAACAGTTGATAAGCAAAAGGCAGATAGTAATAACATTTGGATGCAACAGATAGACAAGGAATTCACACACACACACACACAACATATGGTACTACGGAACCCAAAACACGTGAATCCTAGTTTGAATTTTTAGAAGAGGATTGAAAACATTACACTTCCTTACCAGAAAAAGGGTGGGTGGGTGGGTAAGAAGAAAAATGGAAGCAGTCCTACTCTCACGTTTTGTTTTTCCCTAGTATACATAACTACCAAAAATATTTGCTAGACTGACAACGACCATTTTGGCTGAGACCCTGAAGGGCAGGATGGCTCTGATACCAATTGTAACTACCTCGGTGAATTACGCTCTTAGTTACATGCCTGGATGAACGAAAGTGGTTAAAATAGTACGGTGGGGCCCAGGGCCACTCACGGTAGACCTTTCGGCCGTCCTAACCACTTTCAGAACATCGGACAAGAACGAGCGGCGTAATCGGCAGGCGAAGGGATCAACTATATACACAAATGAGTATGTATGCAAGCCACATACAACAGTCCTCAGAGCCATTCCATCTAAAAGAAATATAAATATTGCAACGCCATATGGCAAGATTCAAATATCCTAGATAGAGATAATAATTTAGGATAGCTCCTCATACAACAAACATCAGAGTATCAGGCGGAAGCGGAACACAAGAACCGAGTACGGATAAGAAGCAAATCGGCATAAGATGCCACATAAATAAACACATCCCGCCCACAGATCTCATGGATCCCCGTTCCCGGAATCTCTACACCGAGTGATCGTTGCCAACATGATCCGTCTCTTCCACCTAGTATCCATCTTGCGAGTACACCTATTCGTCTGAATCAAACAATTTTTCGTGTGAGACCCTAGGGGTACTCAGCAAGTCTTAATGCCACTAAAGGGGACACAACCTGGGGTGACGCAATTGCAGCAAAAGGTAATAACTAACAATTCTATAGATACTCACTAACCATCCGCCTAACCAATGATAGACGGATGTCCGTGAATTACGAACAACAGTTATATCAGTATAATTAACAGATCCATCCTCCTCCTCGCTTACCAACGAGGAAGCAGACGAACAACCCCCATCCGTTGGTAGTTTTATTAACCATTCCATGAGTATTGCACTATTTACTAGTCAAGTACTTAGTCAAATTAAAAGCGGTACTTTAGTTATACTTGTCTATGATCGAGAAACTGTGCTCCAAGTCGTCCATAACCGCGGACACGGCTTTCAGAAAGATTTACCCTGCAGGGGTGCACGAATAGCAACACACACTCGATCAACCTCGGAAAAACCAAGTCAGAACCCAACGAGGCATTCACGACAAAGCGATCACATGATTCAGTAATATTTCAGGGGGCCACCCCATTAAGCTACCCGCAACGAAGCTAGCTGACTTCGAGACGGACTCAATGTTTGTGTGGACGGCGGTAAACGACTGGGAACCCGAAAATGTGACTGGGATTGTCGATACAGCAAAAACGTGTCACGATCCAAAACAGTACAGGTGCTCCTCGCACAATCTTAAATAAAGCAGTAACATGGCATAAGTACAGGATAGTAATAAAACCCCAAACTAATTATGGCCCCAAGGAATAAGAATGAATCAAGCTCTGGCTCAGGAGTGTCCATAAGGCCTCCCGGATGTGGATAGTGCGAATAGTCAAGGAACAGGAATCAAGTACTCGGGGTCCTACAGGACACAAGTGAGCATGAAAAATCAAATAGCAGATATTGCTCACCGGTGCCTCTTTCATTAGTTATCCCATTACTACTCAGGTTAAGTTATTCAGGTACCTCGTTATCCATCAAACACTCACATACACATGCTTTTCTACGACTCGCATGGCTCAAACAACTCCTGTAGTAATGGCTCATGGGATGGAGGAACAAGCTTTGGTGGGGTTTAAAAGTAAAGGCTATGCAGTACTTGGGATTCAATTTAATGCAATCGTGACTCAATGATTCAAGAATAAGATAGAGGCAATAGGTACTATATGTATGCAAGCATGTGGTAGTGCTTGCCTGGCAGCTCAGTTGCAGCGAGAGATGGATCTGGGTAGTACTCCTATGATTCCTGGTAATTCTCCTGCTGGTCGTCTATTCAAAGAAGAACCAAACAAACAAGGGCCAACATAAATAAGGTGCACAAGCATGTGAATTAAAATGCGACAAGCAAACAAGCATGCCATGATGAATGATGCACAATTTACATGGCATTAAAGTAGCATGGCAAGGGTGAGGTGTGGTGCAAGAATAAAGCATTTTATTAATTATTTGGCCCAGTTTTATTGTCATAAACAGTTCTGATGTGTAATAATGACATGATGCATGCTTCAATTCAGAACAAGGAAGGCATAGATAGAACGGGCTCGTCGCGCTGATCGATTTAGACATATTATTTGTCAAATTTGGAGTTATAGATTTAAAGTTATTAATTTAATTAGAAAAGGGCATTTTATTGTAATTTTAATCATCTCGAAATTTTAAAGTGCTCAAATAATATTTTGAAGGCCATATTTTAAATCCTCACATTTTTATGATTCAAAATCATATATTATTTGGATTTATAATTTAAAAGTTATTTAAAATCTGATTTGAATTTGAATTAAACATTTACAAAAATTGTTTTATTAAAACATATAAACAGGCCGACTTTTAATACTCAGCCAGACTTAGCCACAGTCACTGACGCGCGGGCCCACAACTGGCGCGGCACTGAGCTGGCGAAAACGGCACAGCGGCCCTTTTCTTACGCGGGGCTTGCTAGCCACTTAGGCTGACTGGTGGGGCTGGGTGATGATGGGGCCACGCGCGTGCGCGGCCAGCGGGCGACTGACACGTGGGCAATCCTAGGGAGCGCGGGTTGAGAAACTCCAAAACGCGGGGGCTTTCTTGCAAGATTGCACCGAGGCTGACTAGTGGGGTCGCTGGGGCTGCGAAGGACCTAGGCGTGATCGACAGAAGTTGCGGGGGGGTCTTTTCGGAAATCGCCGCCCGTGCTCTGTCTGAACCGGTCGACTGTCTTCTGAACCGCGGCGACAACCTGACGGCGGCGGCGGCTTCGGACGAGGGCGACGGCGCAACCACGGCGAGATAGCCTTCGCCGCAAAAACGAAAACGACAGAGGGGATCTCCCTCTATGGATCTTGTTCAGGAAGGATCACCGGCGGCGGGCTATACTGGACAGAGGGCCTCGAGGAAAAAAGGGGGAAACGCCGGCCTAGGTCTGTTCGTCGGCGGGCACCTCACCGGCGGGGGTCAAGATCGGGCGGCGCTCGGCACGCAGAGGGGAGGAAAAACGGAAGAGGGTCGAGGGGGAGCTCACCTCGTCTGATTCCCATGGAAGTCACAGGACGGGACGGCCAGAGCGGAGGGGGATGGCGAGGTCGCGGCGGTGGTGCACGGCTCTCTGACGAGGGGGCAGCTCCGAGCAGGCTTGGCTCCTCCTAGTAGGCGGAAACGACGCCTCGGTCCACGGCGGAGCTCCCCGGCGAGGCCTCGGTCACCGGCTAGGGTGGCAACGGCGTTGCGGTGCTCTGTCTGGCGGCGGGCATGGACCGGCAGAGAGAGGGAGAGGGGAATCGGAGAAGGGATCTAGGGTTCGGAAAAGGGCACGGCTCCGAGTGAGGGTAAGAAGAGGGGGAGGTGGCGTACAGGAGGCGTGAGCTGACGGCGGAGGACGGCCACCTGCCTCGCTGCCGCTTTTCGTCTGCTGCCGAGTGAGAGCGGGCGAGACGGCGTCAGACGGAGGGAAGAAGAGGAACATAGGGTGGCGTCGGCGTTGTCTGGCTCGAACCGGTACGGGCTGGGGAGGAAGGTTGGGTCACGGCTGGGGAAATGGGCCGGGAGAGGGCTGCGTCGTTGGGCCGCTGCACTGGCACTGCTGCTGGGCTGCAGGTAAGGCTCTTCTCTTTGTTTTGCTTTCTTTGATTTATTTAAATTAACTATTTTGTCTATGTTTTGTTGCAGATTTAAACAAGTCCAAAATTAACCTTTTTGAAAGTTTTTGCAAGTTTGATTTAAAAGGCAAAAGAGGTGGCTAAGGAGTGAGGTGAGGCTTAGTGGTTGAGCACAAGAGTTTGGTGAAGATAAAATACAAGAGAGAGAGAGAAAGGGAGAGGGTGCTAAAAATCAAAGAGAACAATCCCTCATGATCATTCATGAAGGGAGAAAGGGTTTTGTTGGGGAACATGGGGATGGTGGAAAGAGTTGGAGATGATTCCACAAACAAAGAACCACTAAAACAAAGAGACAACAAATGGGCTAAAGGTGGTGGTACTCTTGCATGGCCCATGCATAATAATTAATGGCCATGTTTATGCTTGTGAAAACAATAATATATAAAATGGCATTATTCTTATGCATTCCAAAATATGGAATAAAGACCAAGCAAAAGAAAATATAATTGGATCCATCCCATCTCCCATGAGCTAGATTAAATACCAAAAGAAAATAAAAGCCCATGGTTAAGTAGAATGGTGGAATTATAAGGTGGTGACAAAGAAAGGTGGTGGAGTTGAATAAAAGATATGCCCCCAACTCAACTTGGGCATCAAGCATTTATCAAGATTCAAATACAATATATATATATCAAGAGCCAAATACCATTAATAATGCATATGAGAGAAGAACCAAAACAAAAGGGTTTTATATGATGCTCAAATGCAAGGTGGCATGATGACATGAGCATGATATAATTATGATGCAACAAATATATGTAGGAAGTATCCATTATATTACTAGACCAAATAGCATTACCATTGTTAGACAATTAGGATGCTACAGTTTGTGAATTTGGTCAACGCACCAAGCTTCTTTAGTCCCTTGTTTTGCCTACGTGGTTGTCGTGTTGGCGCTCGTGTCACAGACATATTACTGACATGGGGGTCCCGACCGTCTACTTCACGGGGCAGTTTCATGGAATGTCTGGATTTTGTAGGGGTAAGATGAGTTTTCCTCGAAATGGCCCCTCTCGGTAGTTGGCGGCCTAATATTTTGAAACGCGGCAATTCAGGCAACTTAGGTACCGCTATGCACTTGCCGGGAACTTTGGTACCGCAAACGAACATGCCCCCGTGGCCTAGCAGTCCTCAGGATAGAGGCGGCAGTCTGTGGGATGGAGGCGGCAGTCCCCAGTTGTGGCATGGTAGTCCCTGGGTGCGGCATGGCAGTCCCCGGGTGAGATGTGGCACCAGGTTGCTTGGAGCCGGCAGTGCCTGGTTCCGCCTCCAGCATGATGGAGTCGGATTCCAGAGACGGCATGATGGAGGGCTTGCGCAAGTGCTCGAGGGTGACCCCAGGCAGAGTTGCTGCTCTTGTTAACCCTACGTGGGCGAGTGCGTCCATGGCTTCATTGTTCACTCGAGGCACGTGGTGGAACTCACATCCTTCAAAATAGGCACATAGCTGATGTATAAAGAAATGGTATAGCGCATATTCACGTCATTGGCATCCCAATTTCCTGATACTTGCTGCACCACCAGGTTGGAGTTGTCGAAGTAGAGGATGCGCCTAATGCCGATCTCTTTTGCCATCTTGAGGTCGTGGACGAGCGCTTCGTACTCGGCGACACTGTTGGATGCGTAGAAGTGGATCTGCAACACATGCTCCAGCCGGTCCTCTTTTGGGGAGGTGATGACGACCCTGGCTTCGAGTCCACCATACATCTTGGAGCCATCGAAGTGTAGCTTGCAGTGCGTGGAGTCAGGACATGGAGGTAGGTACTGCGTCTCTGCCCAATCGACAAGGAAGTCCGCCAGGTCCTGAGACTTCATCGACGTTCTTGGCTCATACCGAATGCAGTGCGCGGTGAGCTCTATTGCCCATTTCGCCACCCGGCATGTGGTGTCCTTGTTTTGCCGATGATCTCCGATAGGGGGCTAACTCCACTACCCGGATTGAGTGCTCTTGGAAGTAGTGCTTTAGCTTCTTGGCGGCCATGTACACGCCATACGCCATCTTCAAATAGTGAGGGTAGTTCTGCTTTGACAGCGAGAGTACCTCACTCAGGTAGTACATGAGGCGTTGAACCGGCTGAGCCTTTCCTTCTTTCGATCTCTCTACCACCAGCATGACGCTGACAACCCGGTTGGTCGCTGTAATGCACATCAGCATTGGCTCCTTTGCGGCTAGGGCCGCCAGTATCGGTGGAGAGGATAACATGCATTTGAGATCACAGAAGGCCTCGTCTGCCTGCACCGTCCAGACGAACGTGTCCATTTTCTTCATGAGCTGGTACAGGGGGAGTGCATTCTCGCCCAGCCGTGGGACGAACCGACTGAGGGAGGCTAGGCATCCGGTGAACTTGTGCATGTCGCACAGGTTCTACGGCGGCTACATGCGCTTGATTGCACCAATCTTCTCCAGGTTGGCCTCGAGTCCACGTTCTGAGATGAGGAAACCGAGGAGCTGCCCGCCTGGGACACTAAATACGCATTTCTCCAGGTTCAGCTTCATCTGGAACCGGCAGAGGTTGGTGAATGTCTCCTTCAGGTCTTCAAGGAGCGTCTTCTTCTCTTTTGTATTGACCACAATGTCATCGACATAGGAGTGCATGTTTCTGCCAATTTGCAATTGTAGGCACTTCTGCATGCAGCGCTGATATGTGGCGCCTGCATTTTTGTGTCCAAATGGCATGGTGGTGTAGCAGTAGGCCCCATATGGGGTGATGAATGCTGTCTTTATTTGATTAGCGGGATTTAGCCGGATCTGGTGGTAGCCAGAGTACGCATCCAGAAATGACAACAGTTCGCATCTGGCCGTGGAGTCAATCACTTGGTCTATCTTTGGCAGGAAGAACGGATCTTTGGGGCATGCCTTGTTGAGGCTGGTGTAGTCAACACACATGCGCCAAGTCTTGTTGTTTTTCAGCACAAGCACCGGGTTTTCCAGCCATTCCGGGTGCAAAACCTCCATGATGAATCCGGCTGCGAGCAGCCGAGTGATTTCTTCACCAATGGTTCTTCTCTTCTCTTCCGCAAAGCGGCATCGTGACTGCTTGACTGGCTTTGCATCCGGCCTGACATGTAAAGAGTGCTCGGCTAGTTCCCTCGGAACACCTGGCATGTCCTTGGGGGACCATGAGAAGATATCCTGATTCTCATGGAGGAAGTCGACGAGTGCGCTTTCCTATTTGCTGTCAAGGCCATCTCTGACTAGGACGAACTTGTTCGACTCGGCCTCGTTCAGCAGGATCTTCTTGGTGCCCTTTGATGGCATGAATTGCGCCTCTCCGGCTAGCTTTGGCTCACGAGTCGGCATGTCCGCTTGTAGGGCCGCCATGTTCTGCATGATGACGCGCTTCTCCTCTGTGATGATCATGGCCTCGGCGATCTTGGAGCCGTCTATGGCGCATTCCACTGACCGATGGTGACTACCCCGTTTGGCCCAGGGAGCTTCATCTTGAGGTACGCGTATTACGGTACCGCCATGAACTTGGTGAGCATGGGGCATCCCAGGATGGCGTGGTAAGCGATGCAGAGGTTGACCACCTCGAACCAGATAGGCTTGCGGTGGAAGTTGTCATTTATGGCAAAGATGAAGTCCAGCCGAATCTTCCTGATGGGTGAATGCGATGGACCCGGAACAACTCTGTGGAAGGAGGTTCGATATAGGAGGTTGATGCTGCTTCCTCCGTCCACCAAGACGTGGGAGAACCTGCACGAGTGTTTCTTGGAGATGATGATGGGGTCCAGGACCATGCCGTATGTGCCTGGATGCGGAAGTATGTCTAGCTAGTCCTTCTAGCTCCACTTGACTTCTTGTTCGGACCAGTTCAGGAATTGGAGAACGGGAGGGATGATTGCGTTCACCTCTGCCTCGCGGCATCTTTTGCCATGCTTGGTTTCCGGATCAGTGGTGCATATTTAGTAGTTCCCTACCCGGTGAGGATAGTCTCCTCCGTCTTCATCCTGGCGGTTTTGACGCTCGCGATTGTCTTGCTGCCAACCGGCTGGCGGAGGAGGAGGTGGTGGTGGTAAACCAACCTTGGCCATCTTCTTTGTCTAGGTGCACTGGCGGGTTCTTTGTGTAGCCGGCTTGTTGCCACCGCTATGGAACTTGCATGGGCCTTCAAGCATTGACTCGATGGTGTACTTGGGCCGAGGTGGCCGGTCGTCAGGCTTTTGTCTCCTGCTGCCGTCTATATCCGGGTCCTCTTCGATGGTTGCCACCTGCCTGGAACCATATTGGTTATCCGGCTGGTCGTATTTCCTCTTGTCGTGGTGGTTGTCGTGCCGCCTGGAGTTGTGTTTGCTCCCTTTTGGCTAGCTCCAGTCTGTGGAGACCTCCACGATGATCTGTCCCTGGTCATCCAACCGGATGGACCTTTTCATCGCCGCGTCTGTGGTGGCGTACTTGTCCATGATCTCCATGGTCTTTGCCATGGTATCGGCCTCCACCCGGTGAAACTTATGCTTGAGAATGGTGCCGTCTCTACAACCATTGATGAAGAAGTCGATTGCTTGGTGCTCGCGCACCCCCTCGCAACAATTGTGCATGCTTGCCCACCGGGTGATGTAGGAGCGGTCGCTCTAGTCCTTGCCTTGGATGCACATGGCGAGCTCTCTAGGGTGGTCCGGGCGCTTGTAGGTGCCGGTGAAGTTGCGAACGAATGCATGCTTGAAATCGATCCAAGCATTGATGCTGTTGTTGGGGTGGGTGTTGAGCCATGTCTTGGCTGAGTTGAGGAGCATGAGTGGAACGAAGCGCATGGCTACCCAGCGGTTGCCGTTCGTGATGCCTACAGCAGTGGTGTAGTCCACCAGCCAATCTTCCGGCTTGACCGTGTTGTTGTACTTTGGCGTATCCCTTGGGAGCAAAAATCCCTTTGGAAACTGTTCATTCTAGATGCATGGTCCGAAACATATCGGGTCAGCCGGACTTTCCTCTTCCAACACGCGTGACTGGACCAGAAGGTCGATGCATGCGCGCGCGTCTCACGGCTCCTCTGGCTTGGGGCGGGCCTAGCCATCCTGAGAGGCCGGACTTGGGTGGCGCGTTGGTCTTTCAGCTTGGTCAGCCGGATCGTGGTTCCTGCTAGTAGCTTTGCGTGGGTTTTTCCCACGACCGGCTGACCCGCCACACGGATGATTGTTCTGCCTTGTAACATTTGGAGAGGAGGCCTTCCTCCCACCCGCAGCCGGATCGCCAACCCGGCGAGGCTACTGGCTTTTGATGTTTCCTCCGAGGCTCATGCCTGCCTCGGCCTATTGCCTGTTAGCTGTAGCGACAAGGAGCTGGACACCTGCCTGTTGGCGACGCGGATCTTCACCCTCCGGGTGGCTAAGCTCTACGATGCCAGCTTCCGCAGCCCTCATGTTCTTGGTCGGAGTATTGTAAACCGACTGTGCTGCGGCGACGCGCGAGTCAGCAACCAAGTCCATCTCCGCGCCCAAGATGCAACCCTAGGGCGGTGCCTGCCGGTTGGCACCAGGTAAGCGGGAGAAGCCGTGCGTAGTGTTGTACTCGCGCATGGTGGTGTCCAGGCATCGTTGGCGGGCGGCGACCTTGCTGGCTTCCTCCAGGAGGTTCTGGCGCGTGGTCTCTAGTGCGGCTGCTGCAATGGCCGAAGCCAGCTCGGGAACGATTGGGATGTGGAGGTTCTGGATGGAGTCCACCAAAGGGTATATGCCTCGCTCACGCGGAGTGGCATCTTTGGTGCCCACGTTGCGCTCCAGAGGTGGGCGACGTCCATGGCATGCATCGGCCATCATGACCTCAACGCTACCGCTGGTGAGGAGCGGGGCGAAGAAGCCTAGAGGCACGCCAGAGATGGTGATGACCTTGCGAGGGAAATCCTTGGCAATGGTGGCCATGTAGACGCAATGCTCGTCGGAGACGATGATGACCTTGCGAGGGAAATCCTCGGCAATGGTGGCGATGTAGACGCGATGCTCACCGAAGTGCATGACAGCCGTCACTTGGGAAAGTTTCCCCGTTGAAGCAGGATGCGTTGTCGAAGACGCAGTCGAAGGAGCCAAAGGTGAGGATGAGGCCAGAGGCGACTCACTCACCGGCAACACGATGAAGTCTTGTGCGAAAGATGACCCCAGCCGAAGCGTTGTACCCCATGGTGGGCGCCAACTGTCGTGGTGTGGAACACGGCAGCGCCAACGGGGATGGCATGAGAGGGGACAATCAAGATGCTATCGATGGCTAGTCGCAACGGTTTGGGCATAGATACTGCAGACACAGCGATGTACCTAGGTTCAGAGCCCTCTTGTCGAGGTAACACTCTTACTCCTACAAGGATCTACTGTATGGGGAGAAGATGGTCAATACAAGTGCTCCTTGAGCTATTTCCCTAGCTGCTATCGAGAGCTAGAGGAATATGAACTACTTGACTTGGTGATTCTGGCTAGCTTCTAACTTGTAATGCCCTACCTAGAACCGTGGCACTACCCCTCCTTATATACTGATGGAAGGGTAGGATACAATGTGGGTTCTAGGGTTTACTGTTTGGGCTTTGGGTTTACAAAGCGGGCCGGCTGTCGGGTCCAGCCGGTGGTCCAGGACCCGGTCAAGCTCCAGTACAGGTGGGGACAGTGGCACATCCTCTTATTGCCTCCTCTTTGGGCGTCACCCGATGCTTTATCAATCAGCCTGGTGCTTTATCCGTCAGCCGAAGCTTTATCCGTCAGCTGGAGCTTTACTCATCATCTTCCAGCCTCAGCAATTTGGTGCCCTTGTCTGGTAGTGCTGGCAGGGCGGCGTGCTAGCCTGTCCAGTCAAGGATGCGCTCAGCAAGGAGCGTCATCCCCTTTCGTACCTTTGGCCAACAGATTCGAGGCGGCCGGGTAGAGGTGGCCACCCAGGCGGCTTTCCTGGCCCCCAGCTAGATGGGCCAGCCGGCGAATCTTAATGCGGACCGGGTGAAGCATATCGCCCGATAGTGGTTCTTTGTCTTGTGGCCATCCGACCAGATCTCCCTGGATCCGGCCAGTTCAGCCTGTCTTGGCCTACGCAGGGGTCATCCCCTGACATGTTTGGTCACTGGGACTCCTTAGATGCAAATATGGCTATTTATAGATTTCATGTCCAGAAAATATGTGGGTACTTTGAGGGATGTGAATTCCATCACATACCGCGGGTTGAATATGAAGCAGCGGACGTGCTATCTAAGATAGGCTCATCTCGGCAGGCCATCCCGCTAGGAGTTGCTTTGGAACATCTGAGAAAACCATCTATTACCCCTTCAACAGAATCCGAGTCCATTTATATCCCACGGAACCCCGGATCAGAAGCTAACCCTATGGACATTGACTGGGGGGATACCTCAGTAAACTCGGGGACTACCTCGGCAAACCCGGGGACTACCTCGACAAACCCGAGGACTACCTAGGCAAACCCGGGGACTTCCTCGCAGAACCCGCGGACTATTTAGCTTGATCCAACAAAGGTTATGTCGGTTGATGCAATGGAAGTTGATGAAGTACTTTCCCAGCTCATATTGTACCGACTTGGGTGTAGCCAATATTTGAGTTCTTGAAAGATGGAACTTTTCCAAGTGATGAGATACTCTCGAGGCAAGTGTAGAGGAGAACAAAGGCATACACTATAATCAATGCCAAGCTATACAAGAGAAGTGTCACAAGTGTCTTGCAGAGATGTGTCGACCTGGAAGAAGGGCTGGACATCCTCCAAGATATCCATGAGGGCAAATGTGGGCATCATGCCTCGTCTAGAGCCTTAGTGGCAAAAGCTTTTCGTCATGGGTTTTACTAGCCAAGTGCCTTACAGCAAGCCAAGGAACTTGTCAGGAAGTGTCATGGTTTTCAGAGGTATGCTAGCAAGACACATATGCCAATGTCCGAACTTCAGACTATCGCAATCACTTGGCCATTTGTAGTGTGGTGTTTGGATATGGTTGGACCATTTAATCTGCCAAGGGAAACATGACCCATATCTTCGTCATGGTGGACAAGTTTACGAAGTGAATTGAAGAAAATCCAATAAGAAAGTTTGATGGAGCTACTGCCGTGATGTTCCTCAAAGATATCATTCTGAGATACGGCTATCCACACAGTATCATAACAGATAATGGCAGAAATTTCGTCGAAGGAGCGTTTGCCTGATTCTGCCGAGATAAGAAGATCCAGCTAGATGTCGCATCAGTGGCTCATCCCGAATCGAATGGGCAAGTGGAAAGATCCAACGAACAGTACTGCCTGCGATAAAACCCTGGCTCATTGAGCCACTACAAAGATCAGCTGGGTGCTGGATTGAGGAACTTCCAGCGGTATTGTGGACCTTATGAACAACTCCGAATCGATGAATGGGCTATACGCCATTCTTTCTGGTATACGGGGCTAAAGTTGTATTACCAACCGACATAGAGCATGACTCGCCTAGAGTCACCCAATATACATAAGCCGAAGTGCAAGAAGCCCATCAAAATGATGTTGATCTGCTAGAAGAAGTGACAGAATTGGCATTTTCCAGATCTCCCATGTATCAGCAAAATCTCCGACGCTGTCGTAGCCAGAAAGTGAACACCCAAGTTTTCTGGGAAGAAGATCTGGTACTTTGGTTGGTTCAACGCACTGCTGGCATGCATAAGCTGTCCCCCATGGGAAGGGCCATTCATTATAAGCAAAGCACTCCACAATGATGCATATTACCTCATTGATGCACAACCACAAGAGAAGAACAAGGCGGATAGATCCGGTGTAGAATCAAAGCGGCCATGGAACGTAGCTCTACTTCGTCAGTTTTACACTTAGTAAAAGTGTATGTATCTCGAACTCTCATATGTCAGCCTCTATGTCGGCAATGAGCTTATCAATGAAACTTCGGCACCCCGAGCAGAAACTCGGGGACTACCTTAATGATAATTGTCTTTGTTTTGTATTTACTTTTTTATACGTTGGCTGGCTTAAATTACTTACACCTTAGCCGAGTTAGTAGTCTGTTAGCACAAAAAGCTAACTCTTCGACTTGCTGCTGTCCAAGAAGAATTGGCTTCATGGCAAGCAAGGGAACAAGTTTGGAATTGCTAGGCACATGAAAAACGACTAAGGAAATGAACGTGATCGAGCTGATGATTGTTTTTCGGACTAACCCTTGTATTTACTTTACTTTTGTTATGTTGAATTATTTTGAGCTAATCCTAAAAGTGTCAAGTATTGTTAAATCAATTTTTTGAAAGTCAGACTCGTAAGTCGAACGACGAATCAAGGTAGACGCAAGCCGAGTCATTGAATTGGGGGAACAAGAAAATAAAACTCGAGGACTTCGCCCAAGTTATTCTGACATAAAAACATAAGTTTTAGCAAAATAACACATTGTTTCATACATCTGCACCCGGCATACCAGGGATTTAACAAATTTCACAGTTTTTGTTGCTCAAGCAGCCGTAGCGGCCGAACCATCCGTAGTAGGTGGAGGCAAGTTTTCCTTGGCATTGGGAGCTTCAGTTTTGGCTTCGTCATCTAGGTTAGCCTCGACATCCTAGGCATCATTAGCGTCCTCGTCATAGTCTGAACCTTCTTGTTCCTCGTCTACATCTCCTTCGACGTATCCATCGTCGACGTCTTTAAGGAAACTCGACCCCTCATTCCATTGATGACATTGGGCATATTGGATGAGGTCATAGGCACGAGCTTGACATTGGGCGATGCAGGCCGGATCATTGGTCCATCTAGATCTAGTGCGCAAGCCACAAAGTACATTCAGATCCACAAAGGACAAAGCCGTATCAGCCCCAGCACGAGCAGCGAATTCCCTTCATAAACTGAGTTTTGTGCTGCTTTCCTGGAGTTTCTTGATTAACACGGAAACCTCCTTGGGAGAAGTCTCATGAAGCCATAGGGTATGAAAAGTATTGATGGCAGCGCCGAGGAGCCCCACTCCGAAGCTCTTCATGGGTCTAAAGCAGGCCACGAGACCAGCCAAGGACTCGTCAATGGTATTTTCCTCCAAAATAGGGCCAGCCACATCTCTTTTCTCCCAGATCTTGCGGATGGTAACGTCGGAGAGGGCCTTGGACTGAGGAAAATCCTCTAAAAGTACAAACAAAAAGCACCTCAAAAAATGGAAGGAGAAGAGTAACCTCGGCAATAAGAAGCAAACTCGGAGCATAAAAGCTTACAAGCTATGAGGCCGTGAATCTGAGCCAGTTGGGCCAGCCAGGCTATATGTTGCTTCCAGAATTCCTAAAGGGTGGCATTCAGTGACTCAACTTTAGCTTCTGATTCTTAGAGAAGTCCTTTGCTCTTATCAAGATGGCCTGTGAGCTGAACCTTGGCATCGGAGAACTCCTGGTCTTATTTCTCAAGCTTAGTCTTATGGAGCTTCTCATTCTTGGCACGAAGCTAGAGGATCTCATCGTCCTTCTCCTTTAGCTAGGCCTGATGTTGTCCTTCTTGTTCGAGAAAATGGAGCATCATATCAGACAGCGGCACACTGTCTTGAAGAGACACTACAATAATTTTTTGACCTGGTAGAGCCGAGGTATAATTACCTGCTGAGTCAAAATGAAAAATGACAAAGGATAAGAAGCGAAGGAAAACTATGTTTCAGGTCGGCCAACTTCTTTCTTAGTGCTTTGTTCTCAGCTTCCACATCGACTGCGAAATACGAGTCACAAGTTAATTTGGCAAGCCAAAGATGAAGGGAAGTAAAAGTGAGCATATGAAAGAAAGAACTTCACCTTTCTTCTTCAACTCAGGTAGAGGGGCCTTATGCTTTGCAGAAAGCTCTTTGTGGGAGTCCAGAAGCCGCTGGAACTCGCCGGCATGACGGTTGGTGGTGATCTGAAAAGGAAAATGTTAGTTCAAGAATAATAAGGACAATTATAAGTTACTCAAGACCCATGCCAAGTGGAACTTAACCCGGGTCTAGTTGAGTGAATATTTGAAATTAATCAAGACCCGGGCCAAGTGGAACTTAACACGGCTCTAGGTGAGTTAATATTTGAAGCTACTCAAGACCCGAGCCAAGTGGAACTTAACCCAGCTCTAGGTGAGTGAATATTTGAAGTTACTCAAGATTTGGACCAAGTGGAACTTAACCCGGCTCTAGGTGAGTGAGTATTTGAAGTTGCTCAAGACCTAGGCCAAGTGGAACTTAACCCGGCTCTAGGTGAGTGAATATTTGAAGTTAATCAAGACCTGGGCCAAGTGGAACTCAACCCGGCTCTAGGTGAGTGAATATTTGAAACTATTCAGATCCGGGTCCAGTGGAACTGAACCTGGCTCTAGGAGATTTGATGTTAGAAACTACTCAAGGATTTGACGAAATGATTTTACTTCGGATTTGGGAACAAGTTACGGAAACATGACACAAGCTAATTGCTAAAGAGGATCCGGTCGGGTAACATGTTACCCCCTAGAGGCTCGGAGACTGGAGGATATATCTACGAGTACACATGCGTATGAAAAGAGATGATTGAGAAATTTACCTCCATCATTTTGCTGGCAAAGGAAATCACTTTGCTAGAAGTATTCATCTGCGCGCCAATCTCCACAGGACCAAACTTTGCCGGGTTGCCGAAGATGACCTCAACATACTTAGCCTTGTCCCAGTTATCAGCGTTCTCAACGAGCGAGCCATAGCTCTCCCCACTGAGAGTCCGACTGAAGACCAAGCCCTTGGCTTGAGCAGTTTTCTAGGTGGTCTGAGCTATGGCCAGGCTTGTAGGAAGATCAAGCTATTTATCAGAGGTTGAGCTAGAAGCAGCGCTGCCTTATTGCATCTTGGAGGCAAGAGTGCACTGCCTAGACCCAGCCGCTGATCCTTTGGGTGCAACCTTCGTTGAACAGTAGCCTTTTTGTCCTTGGTCATCTCGACATGCTTCTTGGCCTTGGTTGCAGGCTTGGCTTGCTGCTGCAAAGCTAAAACTTAGCTTTGGCCACCGAGGATGCCGCAAGAGACTTGGGTTGCGGGCTTGCCTGAGTTTGGTGTTCTTGCCGAGTCTGGCTAGAATCGGACAAGGCAGGAGATGTTTGGGGAGAATAACTTAGAGCTGGAGCTGGTTAAGGCTGAGGTTGAACTTGGGTCGGTGCCGGAGTCACCGGCACATTGGTAGAATCTTTCTCGGTGCCGATGTTGCTGGCACCATCATTGTCTGTGGAGCAGAAGAGGCACTGGGCTGGTGCTTGCTCAAAATGTAGAGCTCGTTGGGGAACCCTAAGAGGAAGGTATGATGAGCAAAGCAGTAAGTTTTCCCTCAGTTACGAAACCAAAGTTATCAAACCAGTAGGAGCAGGGAAACACCTCCAAGGTGTTGTTTCCAACTTGGAATCCTGCACAACACAACCACAGAACTTTGTCCCCAACTTACAGTGAGGATGTCAATCTCACCAGTTTTGCTGAAAACAAAGAATTAAACGTATTGTGTGGAAGATAGTAATTTCTTGCAGAAATTAAACAGAAAACAGTAAATAGATTGTAGGTTGATGGTAAAAAGAATGGACCGGGGTCCATAGTTCACTAGAGGTGATTCTCCTTAAGATAGATGACATGTTGGGTGAACAAACTAGAGCGGGGCAATTGACAAACATCGAGAAAGCATACATGCATATACTAATCATCTTGACTCCTCCGAGATTTGATTGGGCATTACAACATTATACATAGACCGTAATCCAACTGCATATATGACTAATAATCCACCTTCAGGTTATCATCCGAACCCCCTCCAGTATTAAGTTGCAAGCAACAGATAATTGCATTAAGCAAAGTGTGTAAAGCAAACAATATGATTTTTCTATGAACAAAGGATTGTTGTTTTCTCCCTAGTAGCAACAACACATCTAGTACCTTAGAGACTTATGTCACTTCCCCAGATTCCTAGAGGCATGAACCCACTATCGAGCATAAATACTCCTTGGAGTTCCTAGCATCTACTTGGCCAAGATAGCTACTAACAATGGAAAGCATGCAATATCACAAATAACAAAGACATGATAGAATCAATAATCAATCTAAAATAGCAACTCAATATCCATCGGATCCCCACAAACACAACATGTAGGATTACAAATAGATGATCTTGATCATGAACGGAGCTCACAAGATCTAAACATGATATCACAAAGGAGGAGAACTAACCATCTAGCTACTACATAGACCCGTAGTCCAGAGATGAACTACTCATGCATCACACTTGAGGCAGGCATGGTGATGAAGAAGGCCTCTAGGGTGAACTCCCCCCTCTGGCAGGGTGCCGGGAAGAGCTTCATATCCCTTCTGATCTAGGGATGGAGATGACGGCAACTACCGACTCTTTCGTGGAATTTTGATGGGGTACTTAGAGTTTTTGTCCTGAGGGCAATATATAGGCGAAGGGGCAAGGTCGGTGGCCGGCCAGGGGGCCCAAACCCCGCCCTGGCGTAGCCTAGGGCTGCCCATGCCAACGGGGGGTGTGGCCGCCCTGTGGGCCCCCTCGTCTCTCCTTCAGACTCCATGTGTCTCCCGATAAAATATTTACTTTGGCTTTTGTCCCGTCCAATTCCGAGAATATTACTTTTCTGACTTTTTTGGAACCAAAAACAGCAGAAAACATGCAACTGGCACTGTGGCATCTTGTTAATAGGTTAGTTCTATAAAATGTGTAAAAATACTCCAAAGTGTGGACAAAACATAAGAAATTATATATAAAACAAGTATGGAACATCAAAAATTATAGATACGTTTGCAACGTATCAACATCCCCAAGCTTGAGTCCTGCTCGTCCTCGAGTAGGTAAGTGATAAAAAGAAAGAATGATTTTTGAGGTGACATGCACCATTACAATCTTGATCAAGGTGTTTATAACATTGATAGCTGGGATCATAGTACTCTAACATAGCATGAAAGATATAGTTCTAGCAATAAGACATAACAAATATGTTGTAGCATGAAAAGGTACAAACAAAAGATTAATGAATAACAATGCTTTGAAAGACATTTGTTTGTTTCACATAAAGAAAAGATAATGAGAATGGTATTTAGCTTGTCCCTCCTAGTGTAGAAAAACATAAATGCATAGGACACCTTGAAAGTGCATAAGGGTGACTAGATATAAATAGTTTAAGAACAAGCAATATCAAAGTTATGCATCAATCAACAAGTTTTGGGACAATGCACATTAAACTAAGAATGACCACTATGCTCTCTTAATAGGTGCATAATGATAGAAGATGGAGACTCAACATAAAAGTAAAAGAAAGGCCTTCATAGAAGGAAGCAGGGATTCAAGTCTCATAAAGAACTTCCAAAAATTACGGTACTTATTAGCTTTCAGCTCTCATTGCCCCTATCATAAGCATCTTGAAGTGATTAAGGTTAAAGTGAACAAACTATGGAGTATATGCTTGACAAAGTATAAGTTGACAATCTCATGTCCCTTGAATACGAGGGTCGCTCCTCATGCTACTCAAGTTTAGTTACCGGTAAGTTCTTGTCATAGTAAGTACATGTGTATCATAGAGAACCGCCAACGGGGTACCCCTTTCCTGATGATACGGAAGAATCCCCATATCAAAATGACAAGGCAAGCAGACAATAAGCATCTTAGCATCTTCTTATTTACCATGGGAAAATGGTGCTTTTTTCTCTCTTTCCTCTTTTCTCATCTTATTTTATTTTTTCTCAATCTCTATCTCTTTTTTTATAAGAAGAATGCTTCATAGATTGCTCATTATGGTTACGCTGCAGGTTTCCACCATGATTAGGCATGGATTAGACCAGCCGCCCAAGCGTTTCTCTAACACACATACATAACTCCATGGACTTACAAGCTCCCCTTTCATTTCACACTGACGACATCCATAAACAAAAGAGCATGATATCAACTTGGTACAATGTACAAGTGAAATGTTGAAATCGTTTCCCATGACAGCATGGTTCTGCTAATCCCAACGTATAAGTGCAAGCATATACAACAAAGATGACACAATGGTTGAAGTTTATTAGGGGCAAGAAAAGTAAAGTGTGCCATCAAGTTCGTGAGAGCTTTAATCACTAATTTTCACATATCAAGTTTAATTCGGAAGGTAGATTAAAACATGAATATACTTGGAATAGCAAATGCTAATAGGTAGGTATGGTGGACTCTTTGGAATAACTTGGTTTTATTTGGAGTTGGATGCCTGAGTGGAACTCATACTTGGTATGGAGGCTAGCAAAAGACTGGGAGCGACCAACTAAGAGACCAATAATGGCCATAATCATGCAAAGTGACAAAACATCATTAATTAATGCATAAAGTGACATTAGAAGTTGAAAACTAAGTGATCATAGAGGCTATGGTGACTTGGTATAGTCATAACATGGTGTGAGCATGCGCCAAGTCAACCCAAATAAAGCATCAAAGGAGAATACCACAATACTACGCTTTAATATGCTAAAATAACACATGATTCTTTCAAGGCACATTAAGCAATCTCAATTATTTGTAACAAGTCATGCTACATAAATAATCACTAAGCATAAAGCCAAAACAATATCATGCATGAAATGACAAAGCCTAGGCCACAGTCAAAAAGAAACTCCTTTTATACCACTTAAGCATGAACTTTCCTACTCTTTTCCAATCCAAACCAACTTCTTTGAAAACTAATGTATGAATGAGGGGGTCCAACCAATTTATTCAAGCAAACTAAGAAAACTAAGCAAACGAAAACTAAAAACTAAGCAAATGAAAGACGCTCCAAGAGCAACACAACTGTGCATGAAACAATAAAAATAAAGTGTTTGGAAGAAACCTGAGATTTTTATTGATGAAGAAGGGGATGCCCATGCTTGTACTTCTTGGATATTTCTTGGGGTGACACGGGTGGCATCCCCAAGCTTGAGATTTTGTCCATACTTCATCTTATCACATTACTCTTCTTTACACCTGAAATTTTTCCTTCATACAAAACTTTACACAATCTTCATTAGCAACATTAGTGCACTCAAGATAATAAGTCTTTTGGTTCAGTTTCAACACAAGTAAAACTTCCATTAAAACACAAGCTACTATAGAAATTCCTTTGAAAAGTTCAAGTGATCAAAGAGAACTCAAAGAGAATGAGATTAAGAGGCAAATGCAAATAATGGCAGAAATCTGTCAAAACAGACCAGCAGGTAAAAATCGATTTTTTCGAAGACCTTCTGTTGCTCAAATCAAAAAGTGTTGAACTAACGAAAGTCGGATAACAACCTGGGGCAGAAGCACAAAACATTACAGCTCAAACCGACATACAGAGATTTTTTCATGAATTTGTACAGCGAAGCACAAAAATCTGTTTCGGGACAGCAACTTTCCCAAGCATTACTTCTCTCTCATTAGAGGTTACTCTTGGCACAAAAACCACACAAAAATGATAAGGAGCGGTTATTACTAAGGTAATAACTTCCAAGACTCAAACAAAAAAGTTCCTAACGAAATTTGGGTTATCTCCCAATAAGTGCTTTTCTTTAATGCCTTTGAGCTAGGCATAAGAAGCAAAAAAGAATCAAGTATTCTCAAATGAAGAAGCATTAAGAGAAAAAAAATTTAGTAGGAGAGGCAAAAGGAATCTACTCTCTATTATTAGGGAAGTGTTATGTACCTTTCTTGAGTGGAAATTGATATTTAATGGTGCCTTCTTTCATATCATTAATGGCACCAATAGTTCTAATAAAATGTCTTCCCAAATTAATAGGACAAGAAGCATTGCATTCATCATCCAAAACATAGAAATCAACAGGGACATAGGCATTGTTAACCATAATAAGAACATCATTAATACTCCCCATGAGTTTATTTTTAGCATTATCATCAAGTTGGACATTTAAATAACAATCTTCCAATGGTGGCAAATCAAGCATTTCATAAAGCTTTCTAGGCATAATAGAAACACTACAATCAAGAGCACATAAAGCTTTGAGATCAAAATCATTCACTTTCATATTAATGATGGGTTCCCAACCATCTTCTAGTTTCATAGGAATAGAAGCTTTATGTTTCATCTTTTCTTCTTTAATTTTTATGAGAGCATCGGTAGTGTGTTTTGTAAAGGACATATTCATAGCACTATCATTAGGACTTTTAGCAAGCTTTTGTAGGAACATAACTACTTCAGAGATATTGCAACCATCAAGATCAAAATCATAATTATCATCTAAAGTAGTAGAGCTATTGTTTCCCATATTTCAAAGGATTTCAGCATTTTAATTAGAAAAGGTTCCATTGGGTTTACTAGCTTCAACATTAGTGGTAGTGATAGTAGAAATACTAATATTTCTAGATATTTCATCTTCTCTTTACCACTTAGCATGCAATTCAGCTAATAGTCGAACATTTTCATCAATTCTAACTTGTATGGCATTAGTAGCAGCAAAGGGATTTTCAATAGTTTCAGGTTTAGCATCCATTTTATTCAAAGAAGATTGTTCTTCAGACAATGATGCTATATTTCTTTCATCATTAGAGATTTTTTCCACAATAGTTTTATTGAAAGCATTTTGTTTACTAATAAAATCTTTAAGCATAACTTCAAGTTCAGAGGGTGCATTCCTATTATTGTTGTAGGAATTTCCCTAAGCATTACCATTATTGGGAGGATATGGCATGTAATTGTTATTACCAAAATTATTCCTGTAGGCATTGTTGCTAAAATTGTTATTTCTAATGAAGTTCACATCAACTTGCTCTTCTTGAGCAACCAAACAGGCTAAGGGAACATGATTTGGATCAATATGAGCTTTCCCATTAATAAGCATAGACATAATAACATCAATTTTATCACTCAAGGAAGAGGTTTCTTCAACAGAGTTTACCTTCTTACCTTGTGTAGTTCTCTCAGTGTGCCATTCAGAATAGTTAACCATCATATTATCAAGGACATTTGTTGTAGCACCCAGAGTAATGGTCTTAAAGGTACCTCCAGTAGCAGAATCCAGCAGATTTCTTGAAGAATAATTCAGTCCTGCATAAAAAGTTTGAATAATCATCCAAGCAGTCAGTCCATGAGTGGGACAATTCTTTACCAAAGATTTCATTCTTTCCCAAGCTTGAGCAACATGTTCATTATCAAATTGTTTAAATTTCATAATTTCACTTCTCATAGATATAATCTTAGCAGGAGGATAGTATTTTCCGATGAAAGCATCTTTGCATTTAGTCCAAGAATCCATACTATTTTGAGTTAGGGATAGCAACCATTCTTTAGCTTTTACTCTCCAAGAGAAAGGAAACAATTTAAGCTGAATAATATCTCCATCTATATCCCTATGTTTTTACATCTTACAAAGTTCAACAAAGTTATTAAGGCGAGCAACAACATCTTCAGTTCCAATACCAGAAAATTGTTCTTTCATAACGAGATTAAGCAAAGCAGGTTTAATCCAAAGAAACTAGCTTTAGGAACAGGTGGAGCAATAGGTGTGCACATGAAATCATTGTTGTTGGTGCTAGTGAAATCAGACAACTTAGTGTTTTCAAGAGTAGTCATTTTTTGTGTTTTTAATAAAGAAAGCAAACTAGAACAACTATTTTTTGTGTGTTTTTGATAAATAAACAAGAAAACAAAGCATAAATAAACTAAGCAAAACAAATAAAACAAAGTAAAGAGATTGGTTATGAGGGACTCCCCTTGTGAAGATATCCTTGTCTCCCCGGCAACGGCGCCAGAAAAAGTCTTGCTTGCTCAAAATGTAGAGCTCACTAGGGAACCCCAAGAGGAAGGTATGATGAGCAAAGCAATAAGTTTTCCCTCAGTTATGAAACCAAGGTTATCGAACCAGTAGGAGCAAGGAAACACCTCGAAGGTGTTGTTTCCAACTTGGAATCCTGTGCAACACAACCATAGAACTTTGTCCCCAACTTACAGTGAGGTTGTCAATCTCACCGATTTTGCTAAAAAAAGGGTTAAACGTATTGTGTGGAAGATAGTAATTGCTTGTAGGAAGTAAACAAAAAATACTAAATAGATTGTAGGTTGATGGTAAAAGAATGGACTGGGGTCCATAGTTCACTAGAGGTGATTCTCCTTAAGATAGATGGCATGTTGGGTGAACAAATTACTGTGGGGCAATTGACAAACATCAAGAAAGCATACATGCATATACTAATCATCTTGACTTTGATATTTGATTGGGCATTACAACATTATACATAGACCATAATCCAACTGCATCTATGACTAATAATCCACCTTAGGTTATCATCCAAAACCCCTCCAGTATTAAGTTGCAAGCAACAGATAATTGCATTAAGCAAAGTGTGTAAAGTAAACAATACGATTGTTCTATGAACAAAGGATTGCTCTTTTCTCCCTAGTAGCAACAACACATCTAGCACCTTAGAGATTTCTGTCAATTCCCCATATTCCTAGAGGAATGAACCCACTATCGAGCATAAATACTCCCTCTTGGAGTTGCTAGCATCTACTTAGCCAAGATAGCTACTAACAACGGAAAGCATGCAAGATCACAAATAACAAAGACATGATAGAAAAAATAATAAATCTGAAATAGCATCTCAATATCCATCGGATCCTGGCAAACACAACATGTAGGATTACAAATAGATGATCTTGATCATGATCGGAGCTCACAAGATCTAAACATGATAGCACAAAGGAGGAGAACCAACCATATAGCTACTACATGGACCCGTAGTCCAGAGATGAACTACTCACGCATCACACCGGAGGCATGCATGGTGATAAAGAAGGCCTCCAGGGTGAAGTCTCCCCTCCGGCAGGGTGCCAGGAAGAGCTTTAGATCCCTCCCGATCTAGGGATGGAGATGACCACGGCTACAGACGCTTTCGTGTAATTTTGATCGAGTACTTAGGGTTTTTGTCCCGAGGACAATATATAGGCGAAGGGGCAAGGTCGGTGGCCGGCTAGGGGGCCCACACCCTGGCCTGGCAGGGCCTAGGGCTGCCCGCGCCAAGGGGGTTGTGGCCCCCCTTCGTATCTCCTTCAGACTCCATGTGTCTCCCGGTAAAATATTGACTTTGGCTTTTGTCTTGTCCAATTATGAGAATATTACTTTTCTGACTTTTCTGGAACCAAAAACACCAAAAAACAGGCAACTAGCACTGTGGCATCTTCTTAATAGGTTAGTTCAAGAAAATGTGTAAAAATACTCCAAAGTGTGAAAAAAACATAAGAAAGTAGATATAAAACAAGCATGGACCATCAAAAATTATAGATACGTTTGCAACGTATCAGTCGGTCCGTCACAACCAAGTCCTTGGGGGAACCTTCTCCCTCTGTGCCGACATTACCCTCCTCCTGCCGAGGTGGACTAACGTTTGGCACAGCGGAAGAGCTTTCCTGGATGGGGCTCGGAACGGGAGCATCATCATGGTGCGAAGAAGGTCGATTCTGGTGAAAAGGAGAGGCTATGTTGGGGCTGCTATAGGAGTTCCTTGGGGGACCTGCCGAGTCAAACAGAAACAAGTATCAAGTCAGGACTCAAAGAGAGAAACAAGAAATACATGTAAGAAGAGCTATCTAACTCAAAGAACAAGAAAGGAAAGTGGAGCTTACTCGGATGCAGTAGGTGGATCCTTGGTCTTTGGAGCTCTCTGGACGGTGGGCTTAGCAGAAGGTTTGCTCGTGACTTTATTGGCGGATTTCTTATATCTTTTTCCGGCCCTGGGTGGCTCGGAAGGAGGATCCGAAGTAGAAGCTCGTTTCTTCACTCGGGCATGGGGCTTGTTCGCCCAAAGCAAGAGGAGGATCGGTGTGGACCTGACCAACCGGGTTAGCTGGAGTTGGATCATCCGGAAAAGCATATGAGATAGGCACAAGATTAAAAACCTCCAAGATCTGAATATCATCTTCATCGTCATCCAGCCAATCCCTTAAGACAAATGTCTGACCAGAGAGTCAGATGAAGCTAGAGTCCAAAGTGGGCATGAACATCTCAGAGTTCGGCTCCTCCGAATCCGAGGTATCCTGATCTTTGCCCCACTTTAGGGACAGAGTCATGGTATCCTAGATAGTTTGTTGAAGGAACTTTTGAAAAGAATAAGGTAAAAGAGTCAAAAAGATGATACAAGTCGACATAAAATGTAACTTGGGAAAAGGGCACATAAAAGACATACGTCAGGAGCTAGCCTATCTCAGCTGAAGTGCTCTAGCCCCCACGCCCAATCCTGGGTCAACGACATCTTAAAGATAGACTTAACCCGGCGGAAGATCTAGGACTCCGAGAGCTCAAACGACGAGACTTAGTTCGGGTCGAGGTGATCTCTCATGTGGCAAACTTAGTGGGTACGTCGCTGCAGAGGCCAGATCTGGCTCCGGATGAAAGTGAGCATTAGATCCTCGCTTGTCATCCCTTCTAGCTTAAAATCAATGACACACTTCTCTATCAGATTGACTAAGGTGATGGACTTGTTCGCGATCCAGCCCCATCGAGTTCTATCAAGGACGCCGATAGAGAAAGGAGGAAGCCGAATCTTGTCCTCGGAGGTAGAGTTCTTCATGTAGAAGAACATTTTGCCCACCCTTTGCAGGACTCTAAGCAGGTAACCTGGGGAAATACGGAGTCTTGCCGAGGTGAGATGGAAGCCGCCCCACATTGAGTGAGAGATTTGTCGGTGGGTCGAAGGTCCATATTCGGAACAATGTTGGCTCAGTAGCTGAAAAAACTTGAACTAAATTTGAATAGAGGGCCACAGGCCCAGCTATCCCTCGACCCCGGACACGAAAGTAGAGAGAGGCTATGGTGTTCACCCAATGATGATGGGGTTGAAGAATTAAAGTGGTGAGGAAATCATGGAAAAAGTCACAGATGGGAAGGCCAAAGGCACGCAGGAAGTGAGAAAGAAAAACCACTAACTCACCGGGCTCGGGAGCGGGGGAAAGTTCTTCGCCAGGGAGGCGGCATCTAACCCCGGTGGGGATGCGACGCGTCCGAATGAGCCAATCTAGGTCATCTCGGCACACCTAGGAGCCGGCCCAGGCACCGTGCTCATGGGCGGCGTTGCCCTACTCGTGCTCCTCGATAGTGGCAATATCCTGCGGCATCGCCAGATCTCCCTCCTCACACACGTAATCATAAGAGGGGGATAAAGGCATAGATTGACGGGGCCCCGTGGCTATAGCGAATGACAACACTATGGCGGAGCAAGTGAAAACAGAGCACGGCAGCGGTAGCACTATCGCTAAGCGGAAGCAGCGGTGGTGGCAGCACTGCGCAGAGGAAGAAGAAGAAGAGGCAGAGGCAGAGCCGAGTGGGGAAATGGCTAAGGGACACCCCCGCATCCCTATTTAACCATGCCCTCAGTGGGGGGAGTTGGATCACAGGGTGCTACGGAGCACACGGTGTGGCCATGTATTCATCGAAGGAGCCAATCAGGAGCAAGCCGCATAGAAGGTCACATGGTGCAGCGGATCGTGCGATGCGACGTGGCTATGCCGTTATCGAAGAGGCGCCCATGATTTGACTGTTGTGCAGTAATTACTAACAGTGTGCATAGTAACTGCCGCTTAGGCCCTTAAAATGAGGCAAAGGTAATGATTACCTGCCACGTAGGATGCAAGGAAGTGTACATGAGAAGGAAAGTATCTAAGTGGGATAACCCAGATGCGAGAGTATAACCTGGCCAATGAGAAGTAACTTGGAAAGAGCCAAGAGAGGTCAAAGAAAGTACCAAGTCTCTAAAGTAAGCCGCCGAGTCAAGTTCGAAACATGTCAACATAAAAATACCTCATCAAGAAGAATTAAGAATCTGGAGGGTTGAACCTGCTGTGGCCTTCTCAACTGAAGTTGCTAAGCCCGCATGAGGTTTGGGGACTAATGTTGTTGGGATAACCCCGGGTAGGGTCAAGCTGGGGTATAAAGGCGAGGTTTGCCGAGGTACAATGAGGTTAAAGGAAGTAATGACCGACATACCTTAAGGCCAGCTGAGTTACGGTCGACCTAGCCTAGGTGGCGTTCACCCAACGTTACCTCAGACGACATAAAGTGTATGTTGTTGCCACCATACTTGTTTGCAGATACCCATAGGGCCGAGTTAACCAGGTAGTAGCCGGGTTACCACTTGGCTTATAGGAGAATGAAGGTATCTTCCATGGTCAGCGCTTTTATCTCTCCAGTGTAGAGAGAGCATAGAAGACAAAGATGAGGACCAGCGAGTACAGGCGGACAAAGGTGACCTCGCAGCTGGTCTGGTGACACAGTGCCGCAGAGGCTGACTCCATGAACTCTGAATTTCTTATGAAGGGAAAAAGGAGTGCACTGCTTTGCTATCTTGGGAGAAGCATATTCTAGGAATAGGCCCTCCACGTATGCCCTAACTGTAACCTGGCCGCCCCTTTATAAGGTGCGCTAGGACCTCCTAGAGGGGGATCGATCATTTTACTAAGGGAAGAACCCTAGAGAGTGGAGTGGGGAGTAGAGAAGTTCATCTTCCTCCTCCCCACGAACAGCCCAAGGAGCATCGGTAAACACCATAGATCTTGAAAATACAAACATTTGTGTGTGGAATCACCACACTATCCCTCCCTGGATACCTCTAGCGCGGTTAGGCCCCATCTTTAGCCTATCCATGGCATCTGCCATGACACCACCATGACAAGCCGAGTCATCAGATTGAGAGAACAAGAAAATGAAACTCGGGGACTTCTCCCAAAAAAATTCGACATACAAAGCATAATTGTAGCAAAATGACCCATTGTTTAATACATCTGTGCCCAGCATACCGGGGATTTAACAAAATTCAAAGGTTTTTTGCTCAAGGAGCGGTGGCAGCTGGATCATCCGCAGCAGGAGGTGGCACAACAGCCTCGTGGTTAGCAACCTCAGCCTCCTCTTCCTCGTCCGGATTTGCCTCAGCATCTTTAGCATCTTCGTCGTTGTTTGGATCTTCTTGGTCCCTATAAGCACCCTCCTCAACGTACCCATCATCCACCTCATTTAGGAAACTCAGCCCATCATTCCAAACATGGATCTGGCCATATTGGATCAGCTGATAGGCTTGAGCATGGCGTTGCTCGATGAGGGACAGATCACTAGTCCACCTTGAGCCATCGCGCATGTTCTGAAGTGTGTCCAGGTTGATACCATCATACCATGACAGCACGAAGGCCAAGGTTATGTTGGTGCCAACCCGCACGGTAGATTCCCGGCACAAATTCAGCATGGTCTCGCTCTCCATGAGCTTCTTGGCCAGCTGAGAGAGACTCTTGGGTGCAGTTTGATTCGACCAAAGGATGTGGAAAACCCGAATGGCTACATCCAGAAGATCCACCCCAAATGATTTCATTACTTTGACTCGGGCCCATAGGCTGACCAACGAATCATCCATGTTGTACGCAGCGGTAGAATTAGTAGGAATGCCTCTCTGAGCCCGGGATTTCTTAATAGCAGTAACGTCGCGAGGGTCAGATTCATGTAAGTTACCTGAAAACAAATAAAAGGAAGAAGTTAGTGCAAAAAATAGATGGCATGACGAGAATGTTGGCAAATAAGAAAAAAAACCAGGAAAAACTTACGGGTGATCACATTGTTGATTCGGGTAACCTCCATCAACCAAGCAGTAGCCTTTTCTGGAAGTTTTCTAGCTCAAGATTTACCGATTCAAATTTGACCTCGGCATCCTTGACTAGATCCCGCTCCTTCTCGAGCTGGTTCTTGAGCCGGTCCTTCTCCTTGGGAAAGGTCTGCTCAACTTTATCAAGTTTAGCTTTCTGGAGGGTTTTTAATCTCTCAATCTCGGCTTGGAGCTGAGAGATTTCTTGTTCCTTCTCCTTCAGCTGAGCTTGGTGTTGGCCTGCTTGTTCGAGAAAGTGGAGCGTCAATTCAGGCATTGAAACACAATCCTGAGGAGACACTAATTTTTTTTGACCCGACCGAGCTGAGGTATAATTACCCGCCGAGCCAGAAGGAAAAAAGTCAAAGGATAAAGAGCAAAAGGAAAGTGCCTTTCAGCTCAGCCACTTGCTTCTTCATCTCCTCATTTTGGGCCTCCACATTGGCTAGAAGAATCTGAGTCACAAGTTAACTCTGTAGGACAAGATCAAAAGAAATCAAACTAAAAGTATCAAAGAGAACTTTACCTCTCTTCTTCAGCTCTGGAAGCAAGGCCTTATGCTTCGAAGAAAGCTCCTTGTGCGCATCTAGAAGCCGCTGGAATTCAGAGGTGTGACGGTTTGTGGTGATCTGAAAAGAAAAGTCTTAGTTCATAATTAATAAGGATAGTAAAAGTTATTTAGATCCGAGTCAAGTGGAACTTAACCCGGCTCTAGGTGATTGGATATTTGAAGTTATTCAGATCTAAGTCAAGTGGAACTTAACTCAGCTCTAGGTGATTGGATATTTGAAGTTATTCAGATCCAAGTCAAGTGGAACTTAACCCGATTGTAGGTGATTGGATATTTGAAGTTATTCAGATCCAAGTCAAGTGGAACTTAACCCGATTGTAGGTGATTGGATATTTGAAGTTATTCATATCCGAGTCAAGTGGAACTTAACCTGGCTCTAGATGATTGGATATTTGAAGTTATTCATACCCGAGTCAAGTGGAACGTAACCTGACTCTAGGTGATAGGATATTTGAAGTTATTCAGATCCGAGTCAAGTGGAACTTAACCTGACTCTAGGTGATTGGATATTTGAAGTTATTCATATCAGAGTCAAGTGGAACTTAACCCGACTCTAGGTGATTGGATATTTGAGGCTACTCGAGAATTGAACCGAGTAAAACTCGATTTGAATCTAGGTGGCTAGCTAATGGAACTATTGGTCTAAGTTCTAATAGCTAAAATACTTCGGAATTGAGAAAAAGATACAGGAAAAACTGCGCCAGTTTGTCGCTAAGAGGATCCGGCCGAGTTACGTGTTACTCCTCGGGAGGCTTGGGGACTGGAGGATATATGTACAAGTACTTGCGAATATGTAAAAAAGATGGCCAAAAGATTTACCTCCATCATTTTGCCAGCAAAAGCAATGGCTTTGCTAGCAGTGTTCATTTGCGCACCAATCTCCGCAGGGCTGAACTTCGCGGGATTCCCAGAGCTGACATCAATGTATTCGGCGTTATTCTAGTTCTCGGTGTACTCAGCGAGTGAGCCGAGGCTCCCACCACTGAGAGTCTGAGGCAGGACTAACCCTTTCTCATGTGCGGCTTGGCGAGCGACCTTGGCAGCGGCCGGACTGGTGTGTAGCGTGATCTTCTTATCCTAAGTAGGGCCAGAAGCAGCACTGCCCTGTTGCATCAGGGAAGCAATGTCGCGCTTCCTAGACCCAACCGTTGATCCCTTGGGTGTTGCCTTGGCCACCTCGACAGTTTGCTTGACCTTGGTCACCTCGGCAGCTTTCTTGGCCTTGCCTACTGGCTTGACCTACTGTTGTGAAGCTAGGAGTTGAGCTTTGGCTGCCGAAGTTGGCACGGAAGACTTGGTATGTGGTGTCTACTGAGGATGATCTTCTCACGGAGTCTACGGAGACTCGGATGAGGATGGAGGTGCTTGCTGGAGAGAACTTGAAGCTTTAGTTTATTGAGGTCGAGGCGGAGGTTGAGTTTGAGCTGGTGCCGGGGTTTCTAGCACCTCGGTAGAAACATTTTCATTGCCGATGTTGCTGGCACCATGATATTGCTATGCGGTGGAGGTAGAGTCCCGCCGATCCAGCATAACCATGTCCTCGGGGGCGCCTCTGCCACCTGCGCCGATGTTGTCCTCCTCTCGCCGAGGTGGATTGTTGTTGGGCGCAGCAAGAGAGTTCTCCTGGACGGGGCTAAGGAAAGGAGCATCACCACAAGGAGAAGGCGGTCCCTAATGAATAGGAGAGGCAATGTTGGAGCCACTTTGGGAGATGTCCACGGTAGATCTGTCGAATCAAACAATGAAATGACCAAATCGAGTAAGAAAGAGAGAAACAAGAAAACAAGAAATAGGAAACACAAAAGTAACCCTGAGAAAGATGCTTACCCAGATACAGAGGAAGGAGGCTTAGGCGTAGAAGCTTTCTGGATCGCGGGCTTCTTGCCAGCTTTCTTGAACCTTTTGTCGGGTTTGGCTCAATCGACCAGAGGAGCCGTGGTAGAGGCTCGTTTCTGCACGGTGCCTTGTTCACCCACTGCAACAGGAGGCACGTTGTGCACCTGACCAACCGAGTTAGCTGGAGTGGGATCAGCTGGAAAGGCATAAGAAATTGGTATAGGGTCAAGTACCTTGAGAATCTCAACATCATCATCATCATTACTGTCATCATCATCTGTCCAATCCCTTAAGACAGAAATCTTACTAGAGGATCGGTTGGAGCTAGAGTCCGAAACAGGCATGAATTCCTCGAAGTCGGGCTCCTCCGGGTCCGAGGTATCCCGATCCTTGCCCCAAGTGAGGGCCAGAATCTGAGTGTCTTCTATTCTCTGCTGAAGGAATTTTTGAATAAAGTAACGCAACAAGGTCAAATAAGTGATAAATGTCGATATAAGATGTAACTCGGAAAAGGCTCACTCAAAGGAATTACCTTGGGAACGGGCCGATCTCGGTTATAGGGCTCTATTCCCCATTCCCAATCCTTAGTCAAGGGTGTCTTAAATATGGACTTAACCCGGCCGAAGATTTGGGCATCAGAGAGCTCAACCGATGAAACTCGGTTGGGGTCAAGATGACTGGTCATATGTCAGAGTTTGTGGGTGCATTTCTGTGGTGGGCAAATTTGGCTCCGCATGAAAGTGAGCATCAGATCCTCACCGGTTAGCTAGTTAACAATCAGCTCAAGGACAAGTTTCTCCACTAGATAGACCAGGGTGTTGGACTTGACGTGTTCCCAGTTCTCCTTGTTGGGGATGCCGACAGAAAAGGGAGGAAGCTAAATCTTGTAGTCCGGGGTATCGTGCTTTATGTAAAAGAACGTCTTGGCCCACCCTTTGCAGGACTCCAAGCCCATGACCCGAGGAAAGATGGAACCTCGCCGAGGTGAAATCGAGGCTGCCCCGCACTGGGTCAAAGCCGTATCACCAGGACAGAACTCCTTATTCAGAACAATGTTACCCCGAATTTTGAAAAACTTGGACCAAATCTGGATAGTGGGCCACAGGCCGAGATATCCCTTAATGTCGCAAGCATAAGACGAAAGATATGCGATGGCATTCGCAGGGAGATGGTGAGGTTGGAATTTGTGAGGAAATCATGGAAGAAGTTGCTAATGGGAAGACCAAAGCCGCGAGTAAAGTGGGAGAGAAAAACCACAAACTCACCGAGGTCGGGGGCGGGAACAAGCTCGTCGCTAGGAATGTGTTAGCTAACCCCCGCGGGGACGCGGTGTGTGCGGATGAGCCAATATATCTCATCTTGCGACACCCAAGAGCTGGCCCAAGAACCGCGCTCATGGGCTGTGCCGCCCTCTTCGTGTTCTTCCACGATGACGACGTCTGGCGGCATGTCCAGATCTTCTTCCTCGAATGTGGAGTACGAATTGGGGTAGAAGGGCATAGACTGGCACGTCCCCATAGCGGAAGCTAGCAACGATGCCGCGGTGGAGAGAGGAAGTGGAGAAGACAGCGGTGGCAGCGCTATTGCTGAGCACAGAGCGGCGGTACCAGCAGCGCTAGGAAGAAGAAGAAGGAGAGGTGAATGGGGAAAGTGGCTAAGGACCTCCCCCGATCCCCTATTTAACCACACCCACATCATGGGTAGTGGGATCACTAATTGCGGCGAACCGCATGGTGTGGGCGTGTATTTCCCGAACGAGCGCATCAGCAGCAAGCCACACAGAGGGTCGCACGGTGCAAAATATCAGGTGACGCGACGTGGCTCTGCAGTTATCGAAGAGGCACCCCACGATGTGATGGGGGTGCAGTAATCTCTGACGGCGTGCGCATTAACTGAAATCATGGACCTTAAAATGAGGATAAAGTAATGATTACCTTCCACGTAGGATACAGGGAAGTGTACACGAGAAGATAGGCATCTAAGAGGGATAACCTGGATGCAACACTATGACTCGGCCAACGAGAAGTAACTCGGAAAGAGCCAAAGGAAGTCAAGGTGAGAACTGAATCACCATGAGGATATGCCGAGTTAAGATCGGTGCAGGCCGACATATGCGTATGTCGGCAAGATGAACTAAGATTCGAATACAGTTGAACCTGATGTGGCCTTACCAGCTAAGGGCTAATGAGACCACACCAGCTTCGGGGACTAATGTTGGGGGGATGACCCTAGGTAGGGTAAAGCCGAGGTAAAAGGACAAGGTCTGCCGAGGTAAACACATGTCAAAGGATGAGCTGGCCGAATCATAGAAGGGTCGGCCGGGTAATGGCCGGGTTACCCTAAGCCAGGAAGCACTGACAAGACTCATCCGACTTATATAGTATGTCAACACGAGGAGAGAATCAAATCCCTTTGCAGGTACCAACCTGGTCGGGTTAACTATTCCTAGGCACTGGGCCGCCTATGGGGGAGAGGAAGAATGTTCAGCCACTTCCTTGGCCTTGGAGTCCGCGACTCTGGATTCCTTCACAAATTGGACGTCGCCAAAAGACGACGATGCCGCTTGACTACGCAACAAAACCCAGCATCAGGAAAATGCAACTCCAAAAGGAACCAAGATGAAAGTCATAGACTTACCCATCAAATTTGTCAAAGTCGAAGGTTTGCTCCTCTGACTCCGACGACTCCTTCGGCAGCCGCATATTATTGCAAGCAGGTGGCGCCATGGAGCTTATGGGAACAGCGGGAATCGGCTCCTCTGCACCAACACATGGGCCTTCTAGAGTCGACGGAGATGAAGCATCCAAATCCTCGCTGCGAGAACGCTTGCGAGTATCCGGATCACTGGACTCGGGGGCTCCCTCCTCCTCTCTAAGTGGGACGGTCGATTCCGACTCGTCCTCTTCATCCACTTCGCGTGGAATAACCCCCTCAGGAAGAGGGGGCAAACTGGGAGACACCTTCCAATCCTGCATTCAGAAAACAATTCATTATACATCAAGAAATTAACGGCAATCGACAAAGAAAGCTACTTCGTAGTACAATCCTACCTCAGGAGGAGGGTTTGAGGCATCGAAGGGAGGCGCGACTGGTTCGCTTGGGAGAACCTCCTTGGCGGTGTACTTTGTCACCAGTTGCATCCTCCTATCTACTTCACTCGCGGAAATGCCATCGGCAGATATGCGAGTGGCATCGTCCGCACCAGCCCATTGGAACATGGGGTGGATTCTAGCCTGCAGAGGCTGGATGCGACGGTGCAACCATGTGGGAATGAGGGAGGCGCCTCCCTCTTCTTTACCCACGCGACTCTCGAGGTCACAGATGCGCTTGTACAACACTTCCGTCTCCTCGGACACGCCAGGCATCACTACGTTCTTCCAGGAACGCCTCCTCTTGCATGGCGTCACGGGAAAGAAGGGCGCAAGTCCGTACTGCTCTCCGTCGGCCTTCTGGTCGCGGATGTAGAACCACTTGTCTCTCCACCCTTGGACGAACGCCATGAGTTTGATATCAAAATATGTGGCGGAGGAGTCGACATGGATTCCGCAGCCTCCTACATCGTAGACTATGGAACCAGATGATGACTGGCGCTTCAGCTTGAAAATCCTCTTAAAGAGGCCAAAGTGTGGCTCGACTCCGAGCCAGCACTCGGAAAGAGTAATATAGCAGGTGATATGGAGAATAAAATTTGGGGACAACTAATGCAGCTGGATCCCATAGAAGCAAAGGAGGCCCCTGAAGAAAGGATGCAGGGGAAGAGAAAGACCGCGGATGATGAACGCGAGGAATAGCACCCGGAAACCTGCTGGGGGACAAGGAGTTACCTCGCCACCTGGCACTCACGACTCATCCTCCACGAGAGATACAACTCCATCTTGACGTAGAAGACAAAGCTCGGAGGTCTTGATGGTGGATGCATGCCATGCACCATTGGTGACGCGGGTACCCGCGCCCTTCTTCATCTAGCACTGGCGGCGCTGGTGCCCATAGTGGTGGAGCTGCCCTTCTTCTTGGCGGCAGCAATGTTGACGGCGGACTCAGCGGCGTCGCCTCCCTTCTTCTTGCCCATCTTGCGATGGCGGTGCGAGCGAAGGAAGTAGCTCGGGAAGATGTGGAGTTGGTCCAGCGCCACGAAGAGGACGAGCGCTAGGAAGCAGAGAGTAGCAGCAATGGCAATGGAAGCACAAGCATAGAAAGGGCAGATGGGAAAAATTACCGCAGCCGTGCTGCTACTTAACCCCCTTGCGGATGCAATCCAACGGCCAGCAGAAACCCTACTGGACGCGTGGCACACATCACCGTCGACACGTGGAGAGGTCAAAACACGCACCGTCCACCACTATCTCCATTACACGCGGAAATCGAGGAGACGCAGTTAAAACGGAAGATTACGCACGCCCGGTCAAATCGAAGTCAGAAAGTAGGACCCATCGCTCGTCACATCCCATCAAAACTGCTCACGCGAGCAACTGAGGTCATCGCATCGTCAGCACTGACATCATCAACATCAGCAACTGAAGATTCCGACTACTTTAGTCCTTGCTCGAGTCTTCGACTCCACCACGCACTCGGGGGATACTCCCAGAGGGAGCACTGGTCGCGCACCCTATGATTCTTCTTATGCAGGAATATGAACATTCAAAGCATACCCAACCGCTCGAATCTATGATTCAATTATGGATCATGGGTTACTCCCATAGGGAGTGCCGAAAGCAAATTCGACTGAAACAAGCAACAAAAGAAGACATCAGTCGCCAAACTTTTTCTTTTAGTCCCTGACTGAGTCTTCGACTCAACCAGGCACTCGGGTGCTACGCCCATAGGGAGCGCTGGTCGTGCACCCTATGATTATTTGTACATCGTACTGTGTGTTGATAACATCCACACTCGAATGCTATGGTTACTCTGCCTCATACTTTCCCTGCAAAGAGACTGCATCTCCTGGGCCACCTGAATCATCTCCGTGATGACAAAAATTCAGATGTCGCGCTTACAGCCTAAAGATAAGACCTGAATAAGGCCTTGCAACACATCTGATGTGCACTACCTGAAACATATCCGTACCTGCAGGTACGATGAACATGCCTTGACAGACGCGTCGAGTAATCACACCTATACACTGGAAATTGACTCCTGTAAGACCTCCGTGGCCTGAGTCGAATTATACCACACTTTTCTGAATTCGAGTCCATGGACTCGAATTTGAGTAGATTGCGTTGTTTTTCCCTAAGGAAGTTAACTGATACTGATACATCGGCTAAATCAGGCACGCATATCAACAATCCCTATGACATGAACTAAACACTTGAAAAATACTCAAGCATGCACTCGAAAGGCTTCATAATGTCCCAAGTAGAATCTGCGATTCCACTGGACACTTGGGGGCTACTGACATGGGTATACCCTACAGGTACTCGAGTTTGGTATATACGGCCTAGATACAGTGGAAGCCCATGGCGTTGCCAAGGCCCAAATGGAGAACTCGAGTGGCCCAAGGACTCTCGATTTCTTGCGAGACAAGAAGAAGACAAAGATAGAAAGTTTAAAGGGAAAAATCTTAACCTGTAACCGACTCGACCTGCTACCCGAGACCTAGCATATCTATATAAAGGCTAGGAGGGGCGGCGAGGAGAACACACGCAACCCCAGTTTCCACAACCCTCGCCAGATTGCATCTGCGCACCATTGTAATCTTCGATTCCTTAATTAATTCCAAGAGAAGACAAGCAGGAGTAGGGACCTCTACGAGGCCTGAACCTGGGTAAACCTTGTTTCCCTGTGTTCTTGTTTGCTAGCCGACTGATGCCTCCAGTGCTCCCTCCTTCTCCAAAACCCAAGTCCATAACAATGGGCATTGATTAGTTAAACCCTCGTCACACGGTTTCTGTGACCGTTAATGGCGGTCACTGGGCATTAACGGTGTTTTCCACGTGGCAGTTTGCATGACGTTAGCAGTCAATGCGGCTGGTGAACAGATCTATGATAGGAATAAGTTTTCGTGGCTGAAGTGTGCAAGCCACCATAGTCGGGGGAAAATGGTGGTAGATTCATTTTTGACGGGGCTTTTACCACGAAGGTCGTCCATCGTAGAAGACTTATTAATCACGAAAAATGGGCCTTCAACCACGAAAATCATCCATTGTAAAAGCCATTTTTCTTGTAGTGGGTGATCTATTACTTAAAGATGAGCCTGCACCTAAGGTTACGGATCCTTCAGGAAGTTGTGGATCAGGTACACTTCCTCTGGATGGATTTGATACAGGCTTGTTGATAATCAGGGGTGTCTTTTTGTGCCATTTGGGTAGTCTCATGACCACTAACCCAACTAGAAAACTCTTGGGCTACACCTAAGATCTCTCTAATGTATGTAAAGCTATCTCATGATCAGTTCGCTACTGTCATAGTACTGTAATTGGAAAGTATTACATGTGTGTGTGTGCTTTTATCAGTTCCCAGATGGCAAGTGCTACCGTCTTGTCCTCTGCCAGCCCCTCCCCTCTCTCAATGCTTCGTGAGCTGAATCAAGAGGATAACTCGTTCTAGGAGTGGGAGTGGAACATGGGAGAACTCACACGAACGGAAGGAGGAGGTTGGCTCGGTTGAGTTTTGTATCCAGACATGGGTCCCGCATTAATTCACCCCATTCAAATAGTAGTAGGACACCACGTGAAAGCTGGGTGTTGAAATTTTGTACCACACGCAGGAAACAGTTCCTGCCATCGCCCCTTAAACTTTTACTATAGAAAAAAGCAGTACTCCTCTTTTTATCTCCCCTGCCCAGCATGGCTTTCTACCGACCAGAGAAACCACCACTAGCTAGCTCCCATCCAGCAAAGGAAGCAAGTGTTAGAACTGGTGCAACGATTCTTTTTCCCAATTTTCTCCGATTGGGGAGTTATTGCTTATCTTGGATAGGTGGGTGTATTTGCTCACCTCAAAAATCGGCTTTAATTGCTTCCGACTAGGTCATCCGGGTTTCTACTCAGTATGCTTTGCTCGTGGAGTTCTTGCTTCTAGATAGATGGGGGGTTACTACTCACCTCGGAATCACCGAATCAGGGTATTTTGCCCCATCTGCTCTCATCGCTGTTCTAATTGGGGCATTTGGTCGGGTTCGATCTCGGTCTTCTTATCTCTCTACTGACTACTGTAACTTTTAATTTATACTACTAATATTCATTGCATTTTGCGTTAGATTCTGTATGGAGAACTATGGGTCAGTGGAGCGCACGGCCACTACAAACAAGGATGGCCCCTTCAGTTCCCTAAAAAGTTGCTTGAAAAAGGTACTGTAGCAGTATATTCCTTGTGTTCTTCCATTCATTTCCATGCTGAAAATGGTTGTCTGTAACCTGGATGTATTGATGTGCTATAAAAGTTGTCTCTGTCTGCATCCTGTTTTTGCGGAAGCCTCTATGACGGGCTTGTTTGTCTGCGGTACCAAAGTTGGCAGGCCAGCGAATGGCGGTACCTAATTTGCCTGAAATTACCGCGTTTCGAAAAGTTGGGCCACCAACAACTGAGAGGGGCCATTTCGAGGCAAACTCGTCTCACCCCTGCCAAATTCAAACATTCCGTTAAACTGCCCCGTGAAGTAGACGGTCGGGACCCTCATGTCGGTCATCTGTCCGTGACGCGGGCGCCAACGCGGCAACCACTTAGGCAAATCGAGCAGCTAAGTGGATTGGATGCGTTGACCAATTTCACAAATCCATTCCCAGCTTTCTCCTAGCACTGGCGGCATCGGAATCCACCCTCCAGGCAGGACGATCCCTTCGGACATTTGACTTCCGGTGCCAAGTTGCTGCGCCCAGTTGCTAATCCCAAGCTCCAGTGGCGCATGCTGTAGCTACTGCTGCGAGGCTCTAGCCCGCCTCTGCCACCGACAAGCCGAGCAGCTCGGAGGATGGTAGATCCTACTATGAAGAAAGAAGAAGTTCTGTCTACAAGCGGGTGATCTACCCTTCTCTTTGCTATTCGCACTAGTTACAACTACTAGCTGGCTACTGAACCTCAAATTGTTTGTTAGCCCAATGCTGACAAACATATTTTGTTCACAGTTTTCTGTCAAGTGGGATCTACGCGGACCCCCTTACCTAGTTACGGTAGTCCTCTATAGGTACGACTCTAAGGGCAAGAGGTATGGACACCATTGTTTCACGATGGAAGAAGCGCCTGCATAGATCTGTACTATATCTGGTATGGTTGCTGCTCTGTGTAATCATGTTGAATTATGGCCGAAGCAGACTGCAAAGTTCAGCTTCATGGATGAACGTGGCATCATGGTTCCTATAACGTGTGACAGTCAGCTAATTGGGTTGATGAAAAGGTATGCTTCGGCTGCCATGTTTGAGCTGAAATCTGATGTACTGGATGTGGAAGCTGCTACAACTAGGAGTCGCCCTTCTATTCTTGGACAGGGTGGTTGCTCGAACCCAATTAGCTCCTAGTAAGCAAAGGTCTCTTGGGGTTCGCATATTTGTGTTGAATTGTAATTTTTGTTTTATTTACTCTGTAGATATTGGGAAGTTATGCAACAGTCTTGCTTCTTTGACAGGAAGCGCCGCAAGGTTAGAAACATGACTGCCGGGTCAGTCATTTTGCTGCCCGAATAAATTAAAAACGAGTGCAAAGATGTCATTTTGTTGCCCAAAGAAATTAAAAACGAGTGGAAAGATGATGCTGAAAACGATTCTGGTGCCCATTGTCCCGACGATGCAGAGTACGTGAAGCTAAGAAAATTGGAACCGAGGAAGAGGAAGAAGGAAGGAAATGAAGAAGCCATTGGACGTGAAGGCTTGGCACCCAGGCTGCGGAAGAAGGCTGCTGGCAATGAAGATGCATAGTAATGTGTTGAACTTGAACCTATATATGTAATTCTGTTAAATTCTGATCGCTCTGTGTGTGGCACGTTGCTGGGCGAAACAATCTACCCACGTTCTCTGAGTAAAATGTACCGTGACATAGGGTTTGGAAACGCCCGAGTCAGTAGTTGAGTCCAAAATTGTGATTGTGCCACTGCTATCTGAAAACAAGGATCCACTGGTTCCACGATTGCTGAGGGGCAGGAGGTCTCCAAATACGACGAAATGTAAGTGGTGCTAAAATATATTATTTAAGCTGCCACACTCCACGAAGTAGCAACTTATTTCATATGCTGCACAACAATGTGATAACATAAACATCAATGTTCTCACCGATAATGCCCAGATGAGGAGGAAATGGGTACCACTTTCTGGCCTAATCTTGAGCCCGTCTATCTCACCGCTTCTCTGCTCCTGCATCCTCTACATCTAGCAAAGCTCCCAGATCTACAGTAACCGGGTGTACGTGCTTCCACTTTATAAATTGTGGTTGTGCCATTTGCATCCGGCACAATCCGTGTAGATTACGTTTAAACAAACCACCAATGTCAGAATACACGAGTAGAAAAGGTGTCTTTGGTCTACGGTCACGTTCCACAATCCAGGACAGAGATCTAAATCGATGCAGAAATTGATCTAAATTACAAATTCTTCCACAAATTAATCGAGACAGATATCTAAATTGAGGCATTTCATTACTTCGATCACAAATTCTTCTAAACAAAGTGCGATTTCACATCCTACATTAATTCAACCACTAGTCAACAATTTCACTTCCGCTGCCACTGTCCTCCGAGCCGTCGGCTTCCTCATCGCTGTCGGATGGAACCTCTACGATGTCCGCATTGTTCGCGAGACGGAGCACCTCTTCGCGTCAAGCAGCGGCGATGATGGTGTACTTAGTCTGTCCAGGGACGGACTAGAACCTCTCCCGCCCTTCTCGGTTGCGGAGATCCCGGTGCACCAGGCGCCCGTCAATGATGCGGTTGCCAATCTTGGCCTTCTGCTCCTTCTTGAACAGCGCTGGCCAGTACGGGCTGGCCACCGCGTACCGGGGCAGCGCCCTCTTCCACGCGGGCATCTGGCGGCGGTGTGCCGCGATTTTGCTCTCCATCTCGGCTCGGCCAGGTAGCGGAGCGATCGGCACCCCCGCAGAGCTGATGCGCCATCCGTGGGGCACCTTCGCGGCTAGCGGCACGAGGATGTCGAAGTTCGCGAACATCACCGCCTCGTACAAGTTCAGATCGGGCATCTCCATGGCGGCACGGTGGAGATTGGAGAGCACGAGGGGATGGACGATGAAGCGACGCACTGTGGCACCTCCTATTTGTACATGAGGACGACGAAGCGATGGTCAGACAAAAGAAGTAATGCGGGGTCAGACAAAAGAAGTAATGCAGGGTTAGAGCAAATTTTCCTCCCCTGGAATCCGGGACCAATAGTTCAGACCCCTAGGTCAACATGTACAAATATTACAAATTAAAAAGGCACGGAGCTTAAGCTAAATAGAACTAGTTATCACACATCTCCTTGATCTTCCTAATCTTGGCCCGATGCGCATCTTCCTGCGAGAGCAAGGATCGAATTGTCTGCTCCTTCCTTTTAGCATCTTCCTTGCATAGCTTCAATTGTTTCTCTGCATTTTTCCTCATGCACTTGTCAATACTCGTAGTTGTTGATGGGTTCGTAGCATGGAAAACAAAAAATTTCTACCGTAAAAATGAACAAAACCTAGATCTAATCTAGATAAAATCCAAGATCTAATCTATTAGACATGTGCAACGACATAGATCTGTACTAACCCTTATAGATCCGAAAGCCTTGTGCGAGATCGGATCTCGTGGTTGATGTAGACGATCACTTGCCGATCTCAAGATTGAGTAGACGATCCTTCCGGCGTCACATTCCGGCAGCGCTTCCGCAGTCGGTCACACGTGTGGAGTCGATGCAGACCTTCCTCTCCCCGTTCCAGCGATCAGCAGAGGTAGTAGATCTCTCCACGGAATCCCAGCAGCACGACGGCGTGGTGGTGGTGGAGTAGAGAATTCTGCAGGGCTTCGCTTAAGCCTGAGCAGAAGGAAGGAGGAGGAGAGAGGCGGCTAGGGCAAGAGTGGAGTGGCAAGGGGGTGGCGCCTCCGCCCCTCTATATATAGAGGGAGGGGTGCGGCCTAGGGTTCCCACCCCTAGGCCAACCTCCTAGGGCCGGCGCACAAGGGAGAGGGGGGAGGGAGTTTCCTTCCCCCCAAGTCTTCCCTTTTCCTTTCTTGGTTTTCAAGTAAAGTCCACGGAACCTTCTGGAACTTTCCAGAACATTCCGAAACCTTCTAGAACCCCCATATAAACACTCTGGAACATTTCCGAACCTAGAAAATGATCTCCATTATATGAATCTTATTATCCGAACAGATCCGGATCTCCTCGTGATGTCCTAGATCCAATCCGAGACTCCGAACAACATTCGGTCTCCAACGCACATTCCATATATAACCAAACAACATCGAACCTTAAGTGTGTCACCCTACGGTTCGTGAATATGCAGACATGATGGAGACACCTCTCCGATCAATAACCATCAGCGGGATCTGGAGATCCATAACGGCTCCCACATACTCAACGATGACTTCGTGATCGATAGAACCATTAACATACGAAACCAATTCCCTTTGTCACGCAATACTCTACTTATCAGAGGTTTGATCGTCGGTATCTCCATACCTAGTTCTACCTCGTTACTGACAAGTACTCTTTACTCGTTACGTGATATGTCATCCCTTGTGACCTAGTCAGATGCTTGCAAGCTAACTAGATGACATTCCACCGAGAGGGCCCATAGCATCTCTATCCGTCATATGGATGGACAAATCCCAATCTTGGTCCATGCGCTTCATCACATACTTTCAGAATACCCAACGACACCTTTATAACCACCCAGTTACGAAGCGGTGTTTGATGTCATCAAAGTACCCATCTGGTGATGGTGATTAACATAACCTCATGGTCGAAGGATTAGGTTACTATGCATTTGAAAGCTTGTAGCAATATGAACTTAATGACTTGATCTTATGCTATACTTACTATCGGTGTGTGTCCATCACATCATTCTCCTAATGATATAACCTTGTTATCAATGACATCCAATGTCCATGATCAGGAAACCATGATCATCTATTAATCAACAAGCTAGTTCAACAAGAGGCTTACTAGGGACTCTTTTACATTTACAAAACACACATGTATTAGTGTTTCCTTATAATACAATTATAGCATGGGATGTAAACATTCATCATAAACACAAAGATATAATAATAACCACTTTTATTATTGCCTCTTGGGCATATCTCCAACAGTCTCCCACTTGCACTAGAGTCAATAATCTAGATTACATGGTAATATACCTAACACCCATGGCGTTCTGGTGTTGGTCATGCTTTGCTCTAGGAGAGGTTTAGTCAACGGATCTGCCACATTCAGATCAGTGTGTACTTTGAAAATCTTTATGTTACCATCTTGGACATACTCGCGAATAGCATGGAAACGTAGCTTGATGTGCTTCAGCTTGCTAGGTGACCTTGGCTCCTGTGCATTAGCTATGGCACCTGTGTTGTCACAGTAGATGGCCATCGGGTCCAATGCACTAGGAACCACGCCAAGTTCAGTAATGAACTCCTTCCTCAATATGGCTTCTTGTGCAACCTCCGAAGCAGCTATGTATTCCGATTCAGTTGAAGATTTCGCCACAACGCTTTGCTTGGCACTCCTCCAGCTCACTACAGCACCATTCAAAATAAATATGTATCCAGACTATGACTTCGAGTCATCTGGATCGGTGTTCCAACTAGCATCAGTGTAACTGTTTACAACAAGCTGTTCATCACCTCCATAAGAAAGAACCATATCCTTAGTCCTATTTAGGTACTTTAGGATATTCTTAACCGCTGTCAAGTGCTCCATTCTAGGATCACGTTGATATCTCCTAGTCAAACTAACATCATGTGCTATATCCGGTCTTGTACACAGCATGGCATACATGATAGAACCTATGGCCAAGGCATAGGGAATATTATTCATCTTCTCTCTATCTTCTGCAGTAGCTGGACTTTGAGTCTTACTCAAGGTCTTACCGGACAACATGGGCACGAACCCTTTCTTGCTCTCTTCCATTCTAAACTTCTTTAGAACTTTGTCCAAGTATGTACTTTGTGAAAGCGCTATTAGGCATCTTGATCTATCTCTATAAATCTTGATGCCTAGAATATATGCCGCTTCGCCAAAATCCTTCATTGAAAAACTATTATTCAAATAGGCTTTGACACTATTAAGAAGTTCTATATCATTACCAATCAACAATATGTCATCTACATATAGTACTAGGAATGCTACAGAGCTCCCACTCACTTTCTTGTAAATACAAGCTTCTCCATAAGTTTGTATAAATCCAAAGTTTTTGATTACTTTATCAAAACGTTGATTCCAACTCCGGGATGCTTGCTTCAGTCCATCAATGGAGCGCTGAAGTTTGCATACCTTGTCAGCATCTTTAGGATCGACAAAACCCTTGGGTTGTACCATATACAACTCTTCCTCAATGTCTCCATTAAGGAACACCGTTTTGACATCCATCTGCCTAATCTCATAATCGAAATATGCAGCAATTGCTAACAAAATCCTCACAGACTTTAGCTTCGCTACTGGTGAGAATGTCTCATCGTAGTCAACTCCTTGAATTTGTTGGAACCATTTCGCGACAAGTCGAGCTTTATAGACGGTAACATTACCATCAGTATCTGTTTTTCTCTTGAAAATCCATTTGTTCTCGACAGCCTTACGGCCATCCGGTAAGTCCACCAAAGTCCACACTTGGTTTTCGTACATGGATCCCATTTCGGATTTCATGGCTTCTAGACATTTGTCAGAATCTGGGATTACCATAGCTTCTTCATACGTTGCAGGGTCATTAGTGTTGTCCACCAACATGACGTTCAAGGCAGGGTCATATCAATCAGGAGTGGTACGAACCCTTGTTGACCTGCGAGGTTCAGCAGCAACTTCGTTCGAAGTTTCATGATCACCATCATTAGCTTCCTCTCCAATTGGTGTAGGCGGCACAAAAACATCTTCTGGTGCTGCGCTACTCTCAACTCTGAGAGAAGGTTCAATAACCTCGTCCAGTTCTACTTTCCTTCCAGTCACTTCCTTCGAGAGAAACTCCTTCTCAAGAAAGGATCCATTCTTGGCAACGAAAACTTTGCCTTCGGATCTTTGATAGAAGGTATACCCAATTGTTTCTTTAGGGTATCCTATGAAGACGCATTTCTCCGCTTTGGGTTCAAGCTTATCAGGTTGTAACTTCTTTACATACGCTTCGCAACCCCAAACTTTAAGGAACGACAACTTAGGTTTCTTTCCAAACCACAATTCGTACGTTGTCGTTTCAACGGATTTAGATGGTGCCCTATTTAAAGTGAATGCGGTTGTCTCTAATGCATAGCCCCAAAATGATAGCGGTAAATCTGTAAGAGACATCATAGACCGAACCATATCTAAGAGAGTTCGATTACGACGTTCGGACACACCATTACGCTGTGGTGTTCCCGACGGTGTCAATTGCGAAAGTATTCCACATTTCTTTAAATGCATGCCAAACTCATAACTTAGATATTCACCTCCGCGGTCAGAACGCAGAAACTTAATCTTCTCGTTACGATGATTTTCCACTTCACTTTGAAATTCCTTAAACTTCTCGAAATTTTCGGACTTATGTTTCATAAAGTAGACATACCCATATCTACTTAAGTCATCCGTGAAAGTGAGAACATAACGATATCCACCACGCGATGCTACACTCATTGGACCGCACACATCGGTATGTATTATTTCCAATAAGTCTGTAGCTCGCTCCATTATTCCAGAGAATGGAGTCTTAGTCATTTTTCCCATTAGACATGCTTCGCATCTTTCAAGTGATTCAAAATCAAGTGATTCAAGAAGTCCATCAGAATGGAGTTTCTTCATACGCTTCACTCCAATGTGACCAAGATGACAGTGCCACATGTATGTAGAATTATCATTCAATTTTGTTCGTTTAGCATCTATGTTGTGAACATGTGTATCACTACTATCGAGATTCAGTAAGAATAAACCATTCATCTCAGGTGCATTACCATAAAAGATATTACTCATATAAATCGAACAACCTTTATTCTCGGACTTAAAAGAGTAACCGTCTCGCAATAAACAAGATCCAGATATAATGTCCATGCTTAACGCAGGCACCAAATAACAATTATTCAAAAAAAACTAATCCCGAAGGTAGATGTAGAGGGAGAGTTCCGACGACGATCACATCAACCTTGGAGCCATTTCCAACGTGCATCGTCACCTCGTCTCTCGCCAGTCTTCGCTTATTCTGCAGCTCCTGTTTCGAGTTACAAATATGAGCAACGAAACCAGTATAAAATACCCAGGCACTACTACGATTACTAGTAAGATAGACATCAATAACATGTATATCGAATATACCTTTCTTCTTGATGTTGCCGTTCTTCAGATCCGCCAGGTACTTGGGGCAGTTACGCTTCCAGTGACCAGCACCCTTGCAGTAGAAGCATTCAGTTTCAGGCTTAGGACCAGCCTTGGGCTTCTTAGCAGGTGCGGCAGCTTTCTTGCAGTCCTTCTTGAAGTTACCCTTGTTCTTAGGCTTGCCCTGTTTCTTGAAATTGGTGGTCTTATTGACCATCAACACTTGGTGCTCCTTCTTGATCTCTACTTCAGCAGTTCTCAGCATGGACGATAGTTCAGGCAACGTCTTGTTCATGTAGTGCATATTGTAGTTCATCACAAAGTTCTTATAACTTGGTGGCAGTGATTGGAGGACACGGTGAATCCCTAACTCATTAGGAATCATTATCCCCAAATCTTGGAGCTTGTTTGCGTGCCCAGACATGGTGAGCGCGTGCTCGCTAACGGAGCTACCCTCTTCCATCTTATAGTTAAAGAACTTTTCGGAGGCCTCATAGCTCTCCACGGTCGCGTGAGTCTCAAAAATCAGCATGAGCTCCTTAATTATCTCGAACGGGTTGTGGTGCTCAAAGCGCTTCTGAAGTTCCGTTTCTAAATCGTACAGGATGGCACACTGAACTGTGGAGTAGTGATTTTTCTGAGTGTCATAAACATTCTTTACGTCATCGGTGGCATCTTCTGCAGGTGGGTCACCTAGCGGTGCTTCCAGCACATAGGTCAACTGACCAGCTCTGAGGACAATCTTCAGTCCACGGAACCAGTCTGTGAAGTTGCTTCCATTGTTCTTAAGCTTTTCTTTCTCTAGGTACGCATTGAAATTGATGGAGAGGTTCGCCATAATCTACAACAAATTTGCAAGTAGTTTAGACTAAGTTTATGATGAACTGAGTTCAATCTAAATTCTTTAAATTAACTAGGTAAACTCCCACTGAAAACAACATCCCTCACATTGTCTTAGTGATTACACGAACTAAGTCCACTACACCAAGTCCGATCTTCACGAGAGAAGATGTAGTTTCATCGGCAAACAATCTTCATGTTCATCATATCATTTATATGACTCATGCTCTACCTTTCGGTATTCTGTGTTCCGAGACCATGTCTGTACATGCTAGGCTCGTCAAGATTAACCTTAGTTTCTGCATGTGCAAGTCTGGCTTGCACCCGTTGTATGCACACGTAGAACCTATCACATCCGATCATCACGAGATGCTTCGAAACGACGAGTCTTAGCAACGATGCCAACTAAGGGCGAACACTTTATTACTTGATATTTAGTGAGAGGGATCATCTTATAATGCTACCGTCGCGATCTAAGAAATACAAGATGCATAAACGATTAACATCACAGGCAATTCATAATTAGTGTGATATGATATGGCCCTTTCTTCTTATGCCTTTGTTCTCCATCTCCAAAGCACGGATATGATCTCCATCATCACCAGCATTGCATCAAGGTCAGTGGCACTGCTTCATGGTTGTCCATCATCACTAGCAACTATTACAACTACTTGGAATAAAGCTATTACAACATGAATAGACAGGCAGGTCTTGACAGAATTAAAGACAACCATTAGGCTCCTGCCGGTTGCCATATTACAACAAGGATCATTGCATACATCAAATATAATCATAATCACATGATGGCCATATCACATCACAAAACCCCTGCAAAAACAAGTTAGACGCCTCTAATTTTCTTTGCATGTTTTAGTGGTTTGGGGCTTTCGAATAAGAATGGATCTTACCTAAGAAACTGAACCACAACGTTGATACAAGTGATATCAATTGCAAAGTGTAAATTGGATCTATACTATGGTGAGAGAGACAGACACCCGCAAAGCCACTTGTGCAAAGCAAGTTACACGTCAAGCGTGGAGCAAGTCTCATGTGCGATGACATGTAAGGTTAGCCCAAGCCGCTTCATCCCACCATACCGCAAGATGCAAAGTACACAACGCAAAAGACGACACGAGCACCAACGCCCACAAAACCATTGTGTTCTACTCATGCAACAGATCTATGCATAGACATGGCTCTAATACCACTGATGGGTTCGTAGCATGGAAAACAAAAAATTTCCACCGCAAAAACGAACAAAACCCAGATCTAATCTAGATAAAAGCCAAGATCTAATCTATTAGACATGTGCAACGAGATAGATCTGTACTAACCCTTGTAGATCCGAAATCCTTGTGCGAGATCGGATCTCATGGTTGATGTAGACGATCACTTGCCGATCTCAAGATCGATTAGACGATCCTTCCGGCGCCGCGTTCCGGCAGCGCTTCCACAGTCGATCACACGTGTGGAGTCGATGCAGACCTTCCTCTCCCCGTTCCAGTGAGTAGCGGAGGTAGTAGATCTCTCCACAGAACCCCAGCAGCACGACGGCGTGGTGGTGGTGGTGGAGTAGAGAATTCTGCAGGGCTTCGCTTAAGCCTGAGCAGAAGGAAGGAGGAGGAGAGAGGCGGCTAGGGCAAGAGTGGAGGGGCAAGGGGGTGGCGCCTCCACCCCTCTATATATAGAGGAGGGGTGCGGCCTAGGGTTCCCACCCCTAGGCCCACCTCCTAGGGCCGACGCACAAGGGAGAGGGGGGAGGGATTTCCTTCCCCCCAAGTCTTCCCTTTTCCTTTCTTGGTTTTCAAGTAAAGTCCACGGAACCTTCTGGAACATTCTGAAACCTTCTAGAACCCCCATACAAACACTCCGGAACATTTCCGAACGTAGAAAATGATCTCCATTATATGAATCTTATTGTCCAGACAGATCCGCATCTCCTCGTGATGTCCCAGATCCAATCCGAGACTCCGAACAACATTCGGTCTCCAACGCACATTCCATATCTAACCAAACAGCATCGAACCTTAAGTGTGTCACCCTACGGTTCGTGAATATGCAGACATGATGGAGACACCTCTCCGATCAATAACCATTAGCGGGGTCTGGAGATCGATAATGGCTCCCACATACTCAACGATGACTTCGTGATCGATAGAACCATTAACATACGAAACCAATTCCCTTTGTCACGCGATACTCTACTTATCCGAGGTTTGATCGTCGGTATCTCCATACCTAGTTCTACCTCGTTACTGACAAGTACTCTTTACTCGTTCCGTGATATGTCATCCCTTGTGACCTAGTCACATGCTTGCAAGCTAACTAGATGACATTCCATCGAGAGGGCCCATAGCATATGTATCTGTCATATGGATGGACAAATCCCAATCTTGGTCCATGCGCTTCAACACATACTTTCAGAATACCCAACGACACCTTTATAACCACCCATTTACGAAGCGGTGTTTGATGTCATCAAAGTACCCATCCGGTGATGGTGATTAACATAACCTCATGGTCGAAGGATTAGGTTACTATGCATTTGAAAGCTTGTAGCAATATGAACTTAATGACTTGATCTTATGCTATACTTACTATGGGTGTGTGTCCATCACATCATTCTCCTAATGATATAACCTTGTTATCAATGACATCCAATGTCCATGATCAGGAAACCATGATCATCTATTAATCAGCAAGCTAGTTCAACAAGAGGCTTACTAGGGACTCTTTTACGTTTACAAAACACACATGTATTAGTGTTTCCTTATAATACAATTATAGCATGGGATGTAAACATTCATCATAAACATAAAGATATAATAATAACCACTTTTAGTATTGCCTCTTGGGCATATCTCCAACAGTTGTGTACTGCAGGACTTTGGCCTAGTGGAGATCATTACTTGCTTGAGTCGGTTCTTGCTCTGCTTTAGCCTTCAGGGCCAACGCCGCATCCCTCTCCTTCTCGACTTTGATAACCTTGTCTTGCACCCACTTGAGATCTCGCTTATGCTTGGTCGTGTCAACTGGTTCCCATAGCTTCGTCTCAACACTGTATAGAAGTGAGCAGAATATGGATTCTTTCAACTCGACAGTCATTTCCCATAGTTTGTCCAGCATTTTCTGCATCGATTTGGGCCACTCTGGATCTACCCATTTGACAACACCGCAACTTCTACCTTGCAACATTGCACGATGTCCTTGAAACCATAGAAACCTCCTGCCTGCGTTTCATCCTTTGAAGGCTACAAATTTAGCGGGTACATATCCATGATTACATACCAGAGGACTATCTTCATCCTCTAAATCGTGATAGTCGGAGTCATACATCGTCTGGTTGGCCTAACACATCATACGTGCATGAGTAAATAGATTAGATCTAGCTCAAAAAATAGATAACTGGCCATAGATGATAGAAATAGAGATGAGACGACTCACATCGAAATCACCGTCCCTGTCGTCACGACGCATTTCCTCGCCATCTCTCCTTGAACCCATGGCGAGAGGGGAGGGGGTGCCTACCGGAGAGGGGATTGGGATGGAGGCATCGTCGGCTTGTGGCTACGGCAGGATGGGAGTGAAGTGGGGAAAGTGGCTACGAGGGTAAGGAAGAGAAGTATGGGGAGGAAGAGAAGTATGGGGAGGAAGAGAAGTAATGGGGACGTGACACTGGGATGTGGTCCACTGAACTCGTGAGACGTGACACTCGCAATAGGGGAGCGCCCGGTGTTGCCAGTTTGTCCAGAGCAAGCGTGGTCAATCATGCCGCAGAACAGCCTACTCGTGGATCGCTCTCACGAAGACCATCCCAATCATCCAAGCGCCCCAATAGAACGGTATGTAACAGTCGACAAGCACAACAACTGTGTTAGGGCATGCCTTCTAGAAGACTCGGTCTAACGGCCACCCATGCAATGACACTGGTGTATCCATGTGTGGTTTGTGAAAAGAACAGACATGCAATCACACTAGGTGGATCCATATGTGGTTTATGGAAGTAACAGACATGCAATGACTCTAGTTGTGATTCATGAAAAGAACTGACATGCAGTGACACTAGGTGTGGTTCATGAAAAGAACAGACATGCAATGACATCGGTGGATCCATGTGTGGTTTATGGAAGTAACATCCATGCAATGACTCTAGATATGGTTAATGAAAAGAACACACATGCAATGACACTGGGTGTGGTTCATGAAAAGAACAGACATGCAATGACACTAGTGGATTCTTATGTGGTTTGTTTAGAGGAACATACATGCAATGACACCGGTAGATCCACGTGTGGTTCATGATAGGAACACACATCCAATGACACTGGTGGATCCTTATGTGGTTTGTTAGAGGAACAGACATGCAATGACACCGGTGGATCCTTATGTGGTATGTCTGGAGGAACACACATGCAATGACACCGGGTGTGGTTCATGAAAAGAACAGACATGCAATGACTTATGTGGTTTGTTTAGAAAAACACACATGCAATGACACTGGGTGTGGTTCATGAAAAGAACAGACATGCAATGACACTGGTGGATCCTTATGTGGTTTGTTTAGAAGAACACACATGCACTGACATTGGGTGTGGTTCATGAAAAGAACAGACAAACAATGACACTGGTGGATCCTATGTGGTTTGTTTAGAGGAATAGACATGCAATGACACCGGTGGATCCACGTGTGGTTCGTGAGAAGAACACACATCCAATGACACTGGTAGATCCTTATATGGTTCATGAAAAGAACAGACATGCAGTGAAACTTGGTGTGGTTCATGAATAGAGCTGACATGCACTGACACTAGGTGTGGTTCATGAAAAGAACAGACATGCAATGACACTGGTTGGCCCATCCTTATGTGGTTCATGAAAAGAACAGATATACAATGACACTGGTGGATCCTTATGTGGTTTGTTTAGAAGAACACACAAGCAATAACACTAGGTGTGGTTCATGAAAAGAACACACATCCAATGACACTGGTGGATCCTTATGTGGTTTGTCTAGAGGAACATACATGCAATGACACCGGTGGATCCACATGTGGTTCAGGAGAACACACATCCAATGACACTGGTAGATCCTTATGTGGTTCATGAAAATAACTGACATGCAGTGACAATGGGTGTGGTTCATGAAAAGAACATACATGCACTAACACTGGGTGTGGTTCATGAAAAGAACAGACAGGCAATGACACAGGTGGATCCTTATGTGGTTTGTTTAGAAGAACACACATGCAATAACACTGTGTGTGGTTCATGAAAAGAACAGACATGCAATGAAACTGGTTGATCCTTATGTGGTTTGTTTAGAGGAACATACATGCAATGACACCGGTGGATCCACGTGTGGTTCATGAGAAGAACACACATCCAATGACACTGGTAGATCTTTATGTGGTTCATGAAAAGAACAGACATGCAGTGACACCGGGTGTGTTTCATGAAAAGAACAGACATGCAATGACACTGGGTGTGGTTCTGGAAAAGAACAGACATGCAATGACACTGGTGGATCCTTATGTGGTTCATGAAAAGAACAGACATGCAAGGACACTTTTGATCCTTATGTGGTTCATGAAAAGAATAGACATGCAATGCCACTGGTGGATCCTTATGTGGTTCATGAAAAGAACACACATCCAATGACACTGGTGGATCCTTATGTGGTTTGTTTAGAGGAACATACATGCAATGACACCGGTGGATACACGTGTGGTTGATGAGAAGAACACACATCCAATGACACTGGTAGATCCTTATGTGGTTCATGAAAAGAATAGACATGCAGTCACACCGGGTGTGTTTCATGAAAAGAACAGACATGCAATGACACTGGGTTTTGTTCATGAAAAGAACAGACATGCAATGACACTAGTGGATCCTTATGTGGTTCATGAAAAGAACAGACATGCAATGACATTGGTGGATGCTTATGTGGTTCATGAAAAGAACATACATGCAGTTACACTGGTGGAACCTTATGTGGTTCATGAAAAGAACACACATCCAATGACACTGGTGGATCCTTATGTGGTTTGTTTAGAGGAACAGACATGCAATGACACCAGTGGAGCGACGTGTGGTTCATGGGAAGAACACACATCCAATGACACTGGTCCTTATGTGGTTCATGAAAAGAACAGACATGCAGTGGCACCGGGTGTGGTTCATGAAAAGAACAGACATGCAATGACACTGGGTGGGGTTCATTAAAAGAATAGATATCCAATGACTCTAGCTATGGTTCATGAAATGAACAAACCTACAATGACACTAGGTGTGGTTCATGAAAAGAACAGACATGCAATCATACTGGTGGATCATTATGTGTGGTTCATGAAAAGAACAGACATGCAATGACACGGGTGGATCCTTATGTGGTTTGTTTAGAGGAACAAATATGCAATGACACTGGTTGATCCATGTGTGGTTCATGAGAAGAACACACATGCAATGACACTGGTGGATCCTTATGTGGTTTGTTTAGAGGAACATACATGCAATCACACTAGGTGGATCCATATGTGGTTTATGGAAGTAACACACATGCAATGACTCTAGCTATGATTAATGAAAAGAACAAACATGCAATGACACTGGTCGATCCATGTGTGGTTCATGGGAATAACACACATCCAATGACACTGGTGGACTCTAGCTATGGTTCATGAAAAGAATAGACATGCAATGACACTAGTGGATCCATATGTGGTTTGTTAGGAGAACACACATACAATGAGATTAGTTGTGGTTCATGAAAAGAACAGACATGCAATGACACTGGTGGATCCTTATGTGGTTTGTTTAGAGGAACAAACATGCAATGACTCTAGATATGGTTCATGAAAAGAACAGACATGCAATGACACTCGCTGTGATTCATGAAAAGAACAGACATGCAATGACACTGGTGAACACACATCCAATGACACTAGTGGACTCTAGCTATGGTTTATGAAAAGAACAGACATGCAATGACACTGGTGGATCCATATGTGGTTTGTCAGGAGAACACACGTGCAATGACATTAGGTATGGTTCATGAAAAGAACATACATGTGATGACACTAGTGGATCCTTATGTGGTTTGTTTAGAGGAATAGACATGCAATGACTCTAGATATGGTTTAATGAAAAGAACAGACATGCAATGACACCGAGTGTGGTTCATGAAAAGAACAGACATGCAATGACTTATGTGGTTTGTTTAGAAGAACAAACATGCAATGACACTGGGTGTGGTTCATGAAAAGAACAGATAGGCAATGACACTGGTGGATCCTTATGTGGTTTGTTTAGAAGAACACACATGCAATGACACTGGGCGTGGTTCATGAAAAGAATAGACACACAATGACACTTGTGGATCCTTATGTGGTTTCTTTAGAGGAACAGACATGCAATGACACCGGTGGATCCATGTGTTATTCATGAGAAGAACACACATCCAATGACTCTGGCAGATCCTTATGTGGTTCATGAAAACAACAAACATGAAGTGACACTGGGTGTGGTTCATGAAAAGAATAGACATGCACTAAGACTGGGTGTGGTTCATGAAAAGAACAGACATGCAATGACACTAGTGGATCCTTATGTGGTTCATGAAAAGAACAGACATGCAATGACACTGGTTGACGAGGGTTTAGCTCATCAATGCCCATTGTTATGGACTTGGGTTTTGGAGAAGGAGGAAGCACTGGAAGTCTCGATCGGCTAGCATACAAGCACACAGGGACGCAAGTTTTACCCAGGTTTAGGCCTCGTAGAGGACCCTGCTCTGGCTTGTCTGCTCTTGATTGATGATGATCCGAAGTATTACAATGTCGCCAATGGCGGTGTATGCGCAGATTGGATCTGGCGGGTGTTGTCTAGATCTACTGTAGGAGTCGAGATTGAGAGATTGCCTTCTCATTGGACCTTCCTAGCCTTTATATATGGGGAGGCTAGGTCTCAGTTACCAATACGAGTTGGTTACAAGTTAGATTACAACTCTAGTATTGAGACTTCCTTGTCTTGTGCGTTCGGGAGTCCGTGTCCATACAGGCTTCATACCACTCGAACCGTCATAGGCGTCATGGACCTGTGCAGGTCGTCGAGTGCACCTTCCGTCGGGCCGCACCAGGTACGCTGTAGTTGAGTGCCTATTGGGCATACCCATGTCAGTAGCACCCGAGTGCCCATGTAAATCATAGATTCGGATGGTAACTGAGAAGTCTTGATCTTTTCATTAGGATGTCGGAGTCGACAATTGTGTCGAGTGCGAAGCACTTCACCTGGAAGTTCATCGGGTCAGTCGAATTTGTAGTAGTTTCGTAGGGATGATGGTAAACATGCCTGGTGTGCTCGATGGATTGGGACTAGTTAATTGCTCTAGAGCAAAAACAACGCTACCTACTCAAACTCGAGTCCCCGGACTCGAATCCGGAAATTGCTGGCATAATTCGACTGATGCCACGGAGGCCTTACAGAGTCGAATTCGAGTGTATAAATGTGAGCACTCGACGCGTCTATCAAGGCATGTTCATCGTACCTGCAGGCACGGATATATCTCTAGTAGTGTGATGCAGATGCGTTGCCAGGCCTTATTTAGGTCTTATCTTCACGCTGTAAGCGCGGCATCCGAATTTTGTCATCGCGGAGATGATTCGGGTGACCCAGGAGACACAGTCTCTTTGCAGGGAAAATATGAGGCGGAGTCGCCATAACATTCGAGTGTGGATGTTATCAACACACAGTACGATGTACAAGCAAAATTAATCATAGGGTGCGCGGCCAGCGCTCCCTGTGGGAGTAGCCCCCGAGTGCCTATTCGAGTCGTAGACTCGAGTGGGGACTATAAGTATTTTACGACTACTGTCGTCTTTTGTTTGTTTTAGTCGAATATGCTTTCAACGCTCCCTATGGGAGTAACCCGAAGCCCACAATCGAATCGTAGATTCGAGTGAAGGGTTTTCATAATGCTTGGATATCTTCACAAATTTCTTCGAACGTGCGGCCAGCGCTCCCTATGGGAGTAGCCCCCGAGTCCTTAGTCGAATCATGGATTCAAGTGAGGATTCAGAGCGTGTCACTCGAGGATCTTGTATATGCGCGTCCAGTGCTCCAGTTTGGAGTAGCCCCGAGTGTCTGGCGGAGTCGTAGACTCGGGCAGAGACTCGAGACTTGTATCTTGTAGACGCAGTTGAAAATAATGCACGGAGAAACCACTGACCCGGAAGTGCATCAAGTCAGCGTCTCACCTATAAGGAGCCAAGATTCGATGATGTAGTCAGGTCGACGTAGCAGAGTCATGCGGCGATTAGGCGGGTGAGTCGACGATGCGGATGGAGTCGACGCAGTCACTTATGTCAGGTGCGCGTCCAACATCGCATGCGTGTAGCATCAAGCGATGCAACCATCCGAGGAGGAACTCGACTCGGGTCTTGAGTGTATGTCGTAGCCAGTTGTTTTGTCGACTCCTGTTGGAGGATCCAATAGAATAGCTCGACGCAGTCGACATCCTTATAAGCTGCATAAAACAATACGAATTGTGAATTACTTGTATCTTGTAAAGATATTTACATGTCGGTTTGCAAAGTAAAATTCTGGTGCCAATCGAGTCAACACTTTTGCACTACATGCTAGGCCTTTTCGTTAGCCTGATTACCCTTAGTCTCCGTACCTTGCTGAGGTGCTCGGAGTTTAAGGATTCGACGATCTGGCAGAATCAGCTACTCGGGCTGTCGCGTATGAGGTGCTCGAGTGCGTGGAGTCGATGACACATTAGGTTACTCGAAGAGGGCGTAACCCCCGAGTGTTTCGAGTGCGAGTTAAAAAGAAATAAGCTCAAAGTAGAGAGAAACTTATCTTTATTGATAGTTGCTATGATGAACAAGTCACAAGATCTGATGCGATCGGCAGGTCGCGGGAGTCGAAGATTGTAGCGGCTCGTGGTCGCAGGAGTCGAGGAAGCCCCCGAGTCACCTGATATGAAGACCGCAGCCGGTCGTTGAAGCTGAAGCGGAGGGGGGCCCCGAGCCCCCGAGTCGTTGGAGCCGAAGATTGTAGCGAGTCGCTAGAGTCGAAGACTGCAGCAGGTCGCGAGATCGACACCGGATGAGTAGCGGTCGAGAGTTGTGCAGCGGTCATGTAGTTGACGTAGAAGCGGGTCACATGGCGGACGTAGTCGACGCGTCGGATCGGAGTCACGTGGTGATGACGAGTTGCCGCATCCGAAGACCGTAAGGGGCCATAGCAGTCGAAGACCGTATCGGGTCACCTCATTCGAAGACCGCAGATGGTTGCCAGAGTCGAAGGACGCAGCATGTCACCGACACCGAGGGAGCCCCCGAGTCGCTGTATCCAAAGACCACAACGAGTCGCTGGAGCTGAAGGAGCCCCGGAGTCACTAGAGTCGAAGACCGCAGCAGGGTGCCGGAGTCGAAGACCATAGAGGGTCGCACGGTAGAGTTGGCACAGTTGAAGAAGTTGAAGACCGTAGCGGGTCGCCATGGCTGAAGATCATAGCGAGCCTTGCAGTCGGACCGACGGAGCCCCGAGTGTAGGGTTGATATGGTCGAGGTAGTCGACGCGGCATTCCAGAGCCGATGTAGTGGACCGGAGTTGATGCAATAGTGAGTCGCTGAATCTGGTGGCGGCAGTGGGTAGCCGTAGTCAAAGAATCCCGCGAGTGTAGAATCAAGGCAATCGTATGGAGTCGTCGCAATAGGGTCGTCGGATTTTGCTTAAAGGGAGTCAATGCGATGATGAGTGGCGTGGCATATGAGTAGTTGTGTGGTAGTCGAGTTGCCAAGGTCGACGAAGTTGGGGTAGTTCTAAGCCAATGGCACAGGAGTCATAGGGTCATGGTTGGCCGACGTGGACGAAAAAGCACTCGCCGATCCACGAAATCCACGCTTCATCTTGTCTATGTGACCCAGCTCACTTTGTATGATGCATGTATTAGAAAAGCCACATGCAATCGATCGTGCATGCATGTCTGATTGGATTTTCCCGGTGTAGGGGACAAGGTCAAGTTGTCACTGCCTTTGATCCGATTCATGCATGTATTGTACTACTCCACGGCTGTAGGTCCTTTGGTCAATGCCCTTTTTTCTTGACATGCGATTAGCGCTTCGGGCCAATTCTATGCAGATACGTAGGCTAAGGCCTGTAACTTGATCTTCACGTGATCTATAGACTTCGAATAAACTAATTGATCTAGTGCTCAATACGTATATGCAACAGTTATTTTAGTCAGATTGACTCAGCCACACTTTGATACCAGACCGGGCTGGTACTTTCGTTACTGCTCACAAGGTTACGTGCTGACAAAATCCCATCATGCTCTTTTTTCCTTTTTTCTCTTTTTTTAGCTGCTCCTCGAAACCGATCTGTCGGTGATCCGGTGATTTTTTTCCTTTTTCCTTCCACATAGGAGCACGACTTCTTTCCATGTCGGTTTTGCCTTCCTAGGAATTTCCATCCCGTTTCTTCTTTGCTGAGACATGTTCATGTGGACTAATCATTTTTCTTTAAAGCTTGCGTGCAACACGTCCGGTCTCCCTCCGCCTTGGTTTTTGAGGTAAAGCGAGAACGATTCATCTTCTTACTGATCGGATCAGTCACGCTCGAGGATAGCAACGATGTAGAACCCTTGACCACGTAGCATAGATTTCTTCAAGTTTTGTGGGATACTGAAGTAGTCATTGATCTCCTGAGATCGGCGAGTCGTAGATCGCCATGGTTGATGGAGCCATCGAGATCGGAACATCAGCACTCCCGATTCCCATAGACGGCGCCAATTGACGAGGGTTTAACTCATCAGTGCCCATTGTTATGGACTTGGGTTTTGGAGAAGGAGGAAGCGCAGGAAGACATGCAATGACACTGGTGGATCCTTATGTGGTTTGTTTAGAGGAACAGACATGCAATGAGACCGGTGGATCCACATGTGGTTCATGAAAAGAACACACATCCAATGACACTAGTAGATCCTTATGTGGTTCATGAAAAGAACAGACATGCAGTGACACCGGGTGTGGTTCATGAAAAGAACAGACATGCAATGACATCGGGTGTGATTCATGAAAAGAACAGACATGCAATGACACTGGTGGATCCTTATGTGGTTCATGAAAAGAACAGACATGCATGACACTGGTGGATCCTTATGTGGTTCATGAAAAAAACAGACATGCAATGACACTGGTAGATCCTTATGTGGTTCATGAAAAGAACAGACATGCAATAACATTGGGTGTGGTTCATGGGACGAACAGACAGGCAATGACACTGGTGGATCCTTATGTGGTTTGTTTAGAAGAACACACATGCAATGAAACTGGTTGTGGTTCATGAAAAGAACAGACATGCAATGAAACTGGTGGATCCTTATGTGGTTTGTTTAGAGGAACAGACATGCAATGACACCAGTGCATCCACGTGTGGTCACGAGAAGAACACACATCCAATCACACTGGTGGATCCTTATGTGGTTTGTTTAGAGGAACATACATGCAATCACACTAGGTGGATCCATATGTGGTTTATGGAAGTAACAGACATGCAATGACTCTAGCCGTGATTCATGAAAAGAACAGACATGCCATGGCACTGGTGGATCCATGTGTGGTTCATGGGAAGAACTGTTGGGGGGATACCCCCGGGTAGGGTCACGCCAGGGTATAATGGACGAGTTAGCCAAGGTACGACAAGGTCAAAGCAAGTGCTGGCCGAGTCACCTCAAGGCAGGCCGAATAACGGGGTAACCCGGACCGGAGGATGTCCGCCTAACTGAGTCCTAGCCGACTTATATCGTATGCCGGCAAAATGTATCTAACTTGTATGCAGGTACAGGTGTGGCCGGATCAACCAGGCATGATCTGGGTTATATCATGCTTGCCAGAGAAGGAAGGTATCTCGCTGGTCAAAAGGTAGCCACTGTATGCAGAGCGCGAGCGAAGCGGACAGACGCCAGGACCACCGAGGCGTGGCCGACAAGGGTGACGTTGCCAGTGTTGGATGACGCTGGCGCCGCAGAGGCTCACGTAGCCTCTGCATGGCTTACGACCGGGAAAAGTGACCCGGTCGGTTTACTATTTTGGGAGGAGGCATATTCCTTGGAATATGCCTCCACGTATGCCCTAATTGGAGACCTAGCTACCCCTATATAAGGAGGGCTAGGGCCTCTGTAGAAAGGTTGGTCTTTACTGGTTTAGTTCTAGTTTCTTGAGAGCGAGCTAGTGGTGAGAGTAAGAGAGTTCTTTCTTCCTCCTCTCCCCAATACAGCTCAAGGAGCACTTGTAACCTTGGAATCTCATTGAACAATACAAAGCTTCTGTGTGTAGAATCACTACACTATCCCTCCTTGGATTCCTCTAGTGCATATTGTCCCCACCTTTAGCCTATCCATGGCATCTGCTGTGACACCACCATGATAGTTGGCGCCCACCGTGGGGCTAGCAGCGCTAGCAGGAGTGAAAGTCCGGACGGGAAATTTCATCGGCACCGGCGAACGCATCGACTCCGGGCTCGTTCAGCGTTTTGGAGCACTGGACTTTGTCAGCGACAATGCTGGCTGCTTCGACAAGCGTCCTCTTCCGCGCAACGGCCTCTTTGTCAAGCTCAGCGCGCACACAATCTACGTTGCTGTCGATGTGTCGTGCGTTCACCCGCGGCATGTCGTCGAAGGAGGCGAGCCACCACTTAGCACGGCTCGTGGGGCGCGTATCACTCGCTCCCCGGACCATGCCGAGGTGATGATGACAGCACCAGGCACAGGCGCGAGAAAGGATCCAGCACCAGATCCGGAGGTAACGCCCAAGGCACCGAGGAAGAGTAGATGTCCTCCAGTAGAGAGGCTAGAGAATGTGCTGCAGCAGGCGATGGATAGCTTGGCAAACCTAGTAGGAGCAGTAGTAGATCCGTCTCAGGCACAAGCCGAGTTAGAGGAGACTAGGCAAAAAATACTAGAGGGTGCGAAAAAGATAGCCGCGACTCAGCAGTCGTTGAACATGACACTGCGTGAGTATGCAAAGGCAAATAAGGTTAATGCTGTAAAAGTGAAGGGGAGAAACCTCATGAGTGAAATGAACAAAGAGGGTGATACCAGAATTGAGGAATCAGAGAACTGTTTGTCCGTGGGGCTGCCGAAGTATAGTACCCCGGCAAAAAATCTCAGAGCAGCAGATGCAGCTGCATGCGAGTTAGAAGGTCTGACGGGTGAAGCCCGTCAGAGACAGCAAGATAGGGTCAATGAGTTGGTTCGGATCGCGAAAAGGCAAAATGAGGAGTTGCTCAGGGCTAATCCGGAGAGAGCTGGGGCCTCCAAGGTCATTCATTCGGTGGTGGGTAACCTAGAGAAATCCGCTAGAGCTGCATCGTCTCCTCATGGTGGTCCTAGGAGAGAAGAGGTAGTAACCTCGGCCAGGAGGAACAAACAAATAGTCCCGTATGACCCGGCAAGGGCAGGGAAAGGAAAGGAAGTGCAGAGAAATTAGGATCGATGAAGTGTGAGCCGAGGTGAAGCTAGACAAGGTAACCGCGACCAAGGCAATGCCGGTCAAGAGAACGATGTAAACAGCAATGCCGGACAACATAATTCGACAGGTGCAGGGCAACTGCAGCAGCGGAATATACCACGGCAAGAGCGCAGTTTCGGCCAAGGTATGCAATAGAGAGAAGCTCCACAAGAGCAAGATAGATACAATGATGGTGATTCGGAAATGGTGAACGCTGGGTATCCCAGGCCGGACTATCACGTGATAGGGTCAAGATTGGGAAGCAGGAACTTGATGCTTGATGTCGCCAGGTTAAAACTGGATCGGCTTTATAGGTCGGAGCAGATTGAGTGTCAAGGTCCTCCGGGTCCAGCATGTTTTGGGTCCCAGATCATGAAGGAACCTCCGGTACCTAACTTCCAATTACCTAGAGGCACACAGACATATGACGGCAGCACAAAGCCGGAGGATTGGTTGATTAACTACGCAACAGCTATAAAAATTGCTACGGGCAACTTGAGATGGATTGTGAGATACGTACCCCAGATGCTGGAGGGGCCAGCGAGGGTATGGCTAAACAATTTGCTGCCCGGAAGTTTTAACTGTTGGATCGATTTTGAGGTAATGTTTGTTAGTAATTTCTCGAGCACGTATCAGAGACCCAACAGACCACAGACCCTGGTGCACGGTGCAAAACTCATGTGAGGCTATGATTGAGTCACAGGCCATAGCTTGGTTTGCTCAGGGGTGCAGATATGCAAGCATGCTATGGCAAAGGTTGCAAAGACATATGCCAACTACATTGGCAGAGACAATCCAGATTGCTGATTCATATGCCTTGGGTGATCCGACTCAGCCTAGGCTCGTGTCAAACGAGTCAAACGAGGAGTACTACCAGCGAGATGGAGCCAGATCATCCTAGAGGAATGATTACCGGGGTAAAAGAAGACATGATACACCGGATTACCAGTACAGTTCAACCAGATCAAAGGTACCTCGGAAATGAGGGGAGAAATGAGTACAGAGAGCATCATCAGAGTTACTCGTTGTTCACCACAGAGGAGACAGACAAAAAGAGCTTGCAGCGCCGACACATGGAAGTTAATGCGGTAATGCCAGCGATGACGAGGTATATGCCTTGGTCGGATCAGGAAATTACCTGGAGCATCAAAGATCATCCCAAGCTTATGCCAAGTTCTGGTTCGTATGAGCTAGTGTTGGACCAAACATTCATTGGGCCAAACATCAATGTGAGATTCTCAAAGGTGCTGATTGACAATGGTAGCAGCATAAATATCATGTACTTGGACATGATGCGCAAGTTGGGTATCTTGGAGAATATGCTCCAAGCTACAAGGACAACTTTCCATGCCATTGTGCCAGGCATTTTTATGAACCCATTGGCAATGTTTGGGTTGACGTGTTGTTCGGCACGAGAGATAACTGCCGGATTGAGAATTTGGAATTCGAGGTTGTCAATTTCGAGAGCGCATATCACGTGTTACTCGGCGTGCCAGCTCTGAACAAATTCATGGCAAGTACTAACATTAGTTACTTAAAGATGAAGCTTCCCAGGCCAAATGGTGTGATTACCATAACTGGCGATTTCCGACGTTCCATTGAGTGCGCGCCAGCCGGGTCTAACCTGGCCGAGTCACTCGTGATTGCGCAAGAGAAGAGAAATATCCAAGAGGTGGCGGCATTGGCTCAGTCCGCGCAGCAATATATGCCGGCGCTGAGTAACCCGCATGGTAGTGTCTCATTCCAAGCGACAAAGGATACCAAGAAAGTGCCTATCGATGATATGTTCCCAGAGCGCACCGTAACAATTGGTGCCGGGTTAAATGAAAAATAGGAAAGCGAGCTCGTCAACTTCCTCTGTGAGAATCGGGATATTTTTGCTTGGTCCACACAGGACATGCAAGGTGTTCCGAGGGAGTTGGCCGAGCACTCTTTGAATGTGAGACCCGGAGTAAAGCCGGTGAAGCAACCTCTCCGCCGCTTCGCCGAAGACAGGAGGAAGGTCATAGGAGATGAGATAGCTCGGCTGCTAGCAACTGGATTTATCATGGAAGTACTTTACCTGGATTGGCTGTCTAATCCGGTGCTGGCGGAGAAGAAGAAGGACGATCCGAATGTGGCAGTGGTTTGGCGCATGTGTATTGATTACACGAACCTGAATAAGGCGTGTCCAAAAGATCCATTCCCAGTGCCAAGGATAGACCAGGTCATAGATGCCACTGCTGGGTGTGAACTGTTGTCATTCATTGATGCATATTCTGGTTTCTACCAGATACCTCTGAACCCAAGTGATCAAATAAAGACTGTGTTTATCACCCCGTATGGGGCTTATTGCTATCGCACCATGCCTTTTGGTTTACGTAATGCAGGGGCAACATACCAAAGATGTATGCAGAAATTTCTACACGACCAAATTGGTCAAAATGTGCAGGTATATGTGGATGATGCTGTTATAAATACCATGGAAAGCAAAACGCTCCTTGATGATATCAGGCAGACGTTCGTGAACCTAAGAAGGTTCCGAATGAAGCTTAATCCAGAGAAATGTACCTTCGGTGTCCCGGCTGGAAAGTTACTCGGATTTCTTGTCTCCAGCCGAGGTATCGAAGTTAATCCAACTAAAATCCGGGCCATAGAGCGAATGGAACTGCCGAAGTGCCTTAACGATGTCCAGAAGTTCACTGGTTGCCTGGCATCCTTAAGTCGGTTTGCATGTCGGTTGGGAGAAAAGGCACTGCCTCTCTATCAACTCATGAAAAAGTCAGACAAGTTCATTTGGATGTTGCAGGCCAATGAAGACTTTATCCAATTAAAGACGATGCTAGCCACTGCACCAGTGTTAGCCTCTCCACTATGAAAGGAGCCAATGTTGCTCTATATAGCCGCAACCAACCGAGTTGTAAGTGCAGTAATTGTGGTAGAGCGCGACGAAGAGGGTAAGTCAGTGCAAAGGCCAGTATATTATTTGTGCGAGGTATTATCAGCCTCGAAACAAAACTATCCCCATTATCAGAAGATGGCATATGGTGTGTATATGGCGGCTAAGAAGCTGAAGCACTATTTTGAAGAGCACCCCGTCAAAGTAATATGTGAAGCTCCCATATCCGAGATAATGAGCAACAAGGATGCAAGTGGCCGGATTGCAAAGTGGGCAATTGAGCTAGCCCCTTATGCGCCACAATATGATAGGAGAGAAGCAATCAAGTCTCAGGCTGTGGCTGACTTTTTTGTGGACTGGGTCGAGGTGCAATATGTGCCACCATTGCCAGATCCGAACTACTGGAGAATGCACTTTGACGGGTCAAAAACAAAAACCAGGTTAGGCGCTGGAGTAGTGCTTACCGCGCCCAAGAAGGACCAGCTAAAATACGTGCTGCAAATCCACTTCACCGCATCAAACAATGTTGCAGAATATGAGGCACTTGTGCATGGGCTCAAAGTGGCAAAATAAATTGGGATACGTCGGATCCAATGCTTCAGTGACTCCGATCTCGTAATCCAGCAAGTCTCTGGACATTGGGATGCTTTGGATGCAAATATGGCACTATACAGATTTCATGTGCAGAAGATATCAGGGTACTTTGAGGGATGCGAATTTCATCATATACCTCGGCTGGAAAATGAAGCTGCCGACATGTTGTCGAAGCTCGGATCAACCCGTCAAGCAATCTCGCCAGGTGTAGCACTAGAGCACCTCAGAAAACCATCTATCATGCCATCCCTAGAATCCGAGTCAATTTATATCCCACCAAATCTGGCATCGGAGGCTGTGCCAATGGACATTGACATGGGAAGTGGTTCACGAAACACGGTAACTACCTCGGCAAACCCGGGGACTGCTTCGCAAGACCCAGGGATTGCGCAGCATGATCCGGCTGAGGTTATGCCAGTGGATCATATGCAAATTGATGAGGATGTGTTCCCTGTGCGAGCTATACCAACTTAAGCACTGCCCATATTTCAATTCCTGAAAGATGGAACCTTACCCGCTGAGGAGGTGCTTTCTAGGCAAACTCAGAGAAGAGGAAAAGCATACACGATCATCAATTTCGAGCTATACAAAAGGAATGTGACAAACGTTCTCCAGCGATGTGTTGACCCGAAAGAAGGGCTTGACATCCTCCGAGATATACATCAAGGGGAATGTGGGCATCATGCCTCGTCTAGAGCCTTGGTAGAAAAAGCTTTCCGTCATGGGTTTTACTAGCCAAGTGCCTTGGAACAAGCAGAAGCTCTGGTAATAAAGTGCAACGACTATCAAAGATATGGTACAAAGACACATATGCCAATGTCGGAGCTCAAGACCATACCAATTACCTGGCCATTTTCTGTATGGTGTTTGGATATGGTTGGCCCCTTCAAACCATAAAGAGGGAACATGACCCACATCTTGGTCATGGTTGACAAGTTTACAAAATGGATTGAGGTGAATCCAATAAGAAAATGTGATGGAGCTACCGCCGTGACATTCCTCAAAGATATCATCTTGAGATATGGTTATCCTCACAGCATCATAACAGATAATGGCACAAATTTTGCTGAAGGAGCATTTGCGCGATTCTGTCGAGATAAGAAGATCCGGCTAGACGTAGCCTCGGTAGCTCACCTCGCATCGAACGGACAAGTGGAAAGATCCAACGGATTGGTATTATCCGGGATAAAACCCCGGCCAATTGAGCCGCTGTAAAGGTCAGCGGGGTGCTGGATAGAAGGACTACCAGCGGTACTGTGGAGTTTAAGAAGAACTCCGAATCGATCAACAGGTTATACGCCATTCTTTCTGGTATATGGGGCAGAAGCTGTATTACCAGCCAACATAGAGCATGTCTCTCCTAGGGTCACCCAATGTAGAGAAGCCGAAGTGCAAGAAGCCCGGCAAAATGATGTTGATCTGCTGGAAGAAGCGAGAGAATTGGCATTATCCAGATCTGCCATATATCAGCAAAATCTCCGACACTATCATAGCCAGAAAGTATATCCCCGAATTTTTCGAGAAAGTGATCTGGTACTCCGGTTGGTACAACGTACTACTGGCATGCACAAGTTATCCCCCCCATGGAAAGGGCCTTTCATTGTGAGCAAAGCATTGCACAATGATTCTTATTATCTTATTGATGCAAGACCACAGGAGAAGAACAAGGCGGACAGGTCCGGCGAGGAATCTAAGCGTCCATGGAATGTAGCTCTACTTCGTCCTTTCTACACTTAGCTAAGAAGTGTGTGTATCCGGGTCTCTCATATGTCGGTATGTATGCCAGCAATGAACTTATCAATGAAATCTTGGCACCTCGAGCAGCAACTCGGGGACTGCCTTAATAATATTTATTGTCTTCTATATTTAGTATTTATATGTCGGCTGGCGTAAGTTGCTTCTACCTAAGCCGGATCAGTAGTGTGTGAGCACCAAAAACCTAACTCTTCGACTTGCTGTTGTCCAACAAGATTTGGCTTCATGGCAAGCAAGAGAACAAGTTTGGAATTGCGTAGCACATGAAAAACGACTAAGGAAAGGAACTTAATCGAGCCGATGTTTGTTATTCGGACTAACCTTATGCTTACTTTATGTTTACTATGCTGAATTATTTTGAGCTAATCCTAGAGTTTCCAAGTATTGTTAAGTCCATTTTTGAAACTCGGACTCGTAAGTCATAAAACCGAACCAAGGTAGACATGAGCCGAGCCAAGAAATTGGAGAAACAAGAAAATGAAACTCGGGGACTACGCCCAAGTTAATCCGGCATGAAAAATTAGTAGCAAAATATAACTTGTGTGCTTAATACAATTGCACCCGGCATACCGGGGATCTGAGAAATTTCAAAGTGTTTTTCATCAAGGAGCAGCAGGGGGAGGTAATTCAGCGCCAGCAAGTGTAGCTCTAGCCTCGGCTTCAACATTATCTTCACCTTCCTCGACGTTGGAGGCTTCGTCCTCCTCATCATCACCTGAATCATCTTCGGCATTTTCGTCGTCGGCGACGCCAAGGAAGCTTGGTCCCTCATTCCTTTGATGGATGGGGCATACTAAATGAGGTTATGGGCGCAAGCCTTGCGTCGAGCTATCCAATCCGGATCATTGGACCACCTTGATCCGGTGCGCATCCGCTCAAGAAGATTGAGGTTGCTTTTCTCATACCACGTAAGCACGTAGTGGAGAACGGTTTCTGCTCCGGCGCGCCCAGCGGATTCTCTCCAAAGATCAAGCTGGGTCTCGCACTCCATTAACCTGGCGATGAGAGCGGTGGTCCCCTCCAGAGTATCTTCTTAGGCCAAAATGCGTTGAAGATCCGGATTGCCACATCAAGGATATCCTTACCATAGTTCCTCACAATTTCGACATGAAAAGACAAGCTCACCAGCAAGTCCTCCATGTCATAAGAAATAATTTCGGCGCCAGGACCAACTAGTGTACCGCTCTTCTGGCTGAACTTGGCAACGGCAGTGGTGGCAATGGCATCACCCTCAGGAAATTTGTCTGAAAACAAGACAAGTGAAACAGGTAAGGAAGGTTGACCCGGAGAGATTCATGCCAGTTGAAGAAAAAGAACTTACGGGAGATATGGCTGTGGATCCGGGTCAGCTCCTTGGTGCAATTGTCACGCCTCTCCCGGAGTTGCACAAGTTCAGCATTTGCCGAGTCAAGCTTAATGTCGGCCTCCTTAAGCAGTTCTTGGTCCTTGGAAATTTGGAGGTTGAGACGCTCTCGTTCTTCAGTAAAATTCTGGCCAGCTTTATCAAGTTCGGATTTGTGGAGCGCCTTGAGTTTTTTCATGTCTGCCTTAAGCTTGGCAATCTCTTCATCTTTGGTCCGGAGGAGGGCAAGCTCGTCATCTCTCTTCTTGAGTTCGGCCTGGTGCTGCCCTGCTTGTTCGAGAAAATGCAGCATCATATCAGGCACGGACACACTATCTTCAAGAGATGCTGAAATAGTTTGTTGACCCGGCAAAGCCGAGGTATGAATATTTGCCGAGCCAAGGAGAAAAGGAGATAGAGCGCAGAGGGAGATCAACCAAAAATGACTTACCCTTATTTGGTCCAAATTTTTCCTCATGAGGATGTTCTCGGCCTCCACTCTAGCTACGCAATTGGAATGATGGATTAGTTCGGCGAAAAAAGACGAAGAGAGATGGAAAAATGCCAAGGAGAAAACTTACCCCTTTTCTCGTATTTGGCGAAAAGCGTAGTATGTTTCGCGCGCAGCATCTTGTGAGTATCCAAGAGACGCTGAAACTCAGCGCTCCGGCGATTGGTGGTCACCTAAAAAGAGTAAAAAGGGATAGCTTAGTCATGTGCATATTCGAAGTGTACAAAATCCGGGCCAAGAGGAACTTAACCCGGCTCTAGGTGTGTGCATATTCGAAGTGTACAAAATCCGGGCCAAGTGGAACTTAACCCGGCTCTAGGTGTGTGCATATTCGAAGTGTACAAAATCCGGGCCAAGTGGAACTTAACCCGGCTCTAGGTGTGTGCATGTTCGAAGTGTACAAGATCTGGGCCAAGTGGAACTTAACCCGGATCTAGGTGTGTGCATATTCGAAATGTACAAGATTCGGGCCAAGTGGAACTTAACCCGGCTCTAGATGTGTGCATATTCTAAGTGTACAAGATCCAGGCCAAGTGGAACTTAACCCGGCTCTAGGTGTGTGCATATTCGAAATTACTAAGGAACTACACTAATTCCCTAAGGAGCATCCAGCCGAGTAACAAGTTACTCCCCCGGAGGCTCGGGGACTAATGGCTATATTACTAAAATCTAGTACATGTTAAGGAAAAGGCAAAGTAACGTACCTCCATCATCCGACCTACAAGGTTAATTTCCTTAGCAACGGTGTTCATTTGTGCAGCAAACTCGGCGGGCCCGAATTTCTCTAGGAGATCATCATTATGGGCGAACTCCGCCTTGTTCCAGTTGTTTACGAACTCGATCAAGGTCGGAGGATAACATTTGCCGCTAAGCATGTGGGGCGCAACCAAACCCTTAGCATGGGCTTCCCTCCTTTCAACCCGGGCAATAGTGGGGCTGGTATGCAAAACGAGTTGTGCATCAGCTGACCCGGCAGAGGTGTCCGTTGTCGGTGGGGTCTTCTTCGAAAGCATGGACACAATTGTATGTTGCCCAGCCTCGATAGACGTTGCCTTGGCAGTGTTAGGAGCCTTTTGGCCCTTGGGCTGCTGCTGAGAGGTTGAAGTTGCTGCGACGGATTTGCCCTTGGGAGCTGCTTTAGTGCTAGCCTTGGTGCTGCTGGTGCCTTCTCGCTGAGTCTTGGAAGACTCGGACAAGGCAGAGGGGCTTGGTGCTGCTGTTGGTGCTTGTGCTGTTGCTGCTGGTGCTGGAACCGATGCTGGTGCCGGTGTTGGTTTTGGCGGAGGCGTTGTAGATACCTCGGCGGTGGCCGGAGCAACCGCTGCCTCGGTAGAGCCACTTCCCCTATTCCGATGTTGCCCTCCTCTTGACGGGGTGGGCTGGAACCCGGAGCAGCCGCTGAACCCTCCTGAATGGGGCTCAACATGTGTGTATCGTCGCCATGAGGGGGAGAAGGGTATGTCGGAGCGGCGAGGCGATGCCAGATCCGCTCTGAGGAACCTCCACCCGGCCCTGTCGAATCAAATGATGAATGATGAGAAACTATAAGGAAGGAAGAACAAATGAATAGCAAAGGGAGAAGTGACTTACTCATTTGAGGTCAAAGGCTCCTTTGGCTTGTGAGCTCTCAAGGCCACGGCCTTAGTCGTGGACTTCGTGTCATCTTTGTATGCGGACTTCTTTCGCCTTTTGGTTGGCTTAGGATGTCTGGAGGAAGAAGCAGATGCGGCCCCCCTTTTCTTTGATGCGACTGGGACTGGCTCACCCGTGGCAAGGGGAGGATCTTCATGGATCTGCCCACTGGGGTTTGCTGATGCCGGAAAAGCGTAAGACAGGGGCACAGCGTCAAATGCCTCCATCACCTCAATGTCAGATCCATCTTCATCGTCAGGCCAATCTCTAGTGGAAGAGAATTTACCAGTGTGTCGCTTGGTCGCATCAGGGAACGGAAGGAACATATCCTGATCCGGCTCCTCCTCGTCTGAGGCATCTCGATCAGGCGCCCACTTGAGAGAAGGCTCGGTGCCATCCTCAAGAGTTTGCTGAAGAAACATGTAAGAGAAAGAAAAGGCAAAGGGATCAAACCTACAACAAAATCTGACATATGATTTAACTCGAAAAAAGATTGGGGCACGAGACTTACCGCAGGAGGAAGCCTATCTCGGCAGAAGTGCTCGATCCCCCACAGCCACTCAGCAGAGAAGTTTTTGTTGGTGGTAAAGAGGGCCTTGACCCGGCGGTAAATCTCGGTGTTGCTCAACTCGAATGAGGAGGTCAGGTTGGGGTCATGGCGCCAGCTCATGTGGCAAAGTTTATGCGTACGTTTTTGGAGGGGGAGATCCGGTTGCGGACGAAGGTAATCATTGCGTCCTCGTTGCGCAATCCCTGATCCTTCAGCACCTGGAACCGTTTGTTCACTTGGTTCACCTGGACTGTGGGTTTCTTGGGGATCTGGTCCCACAGATCCAGATTAGGAGGACCCGGAGCGTAGGGGCGCAGCCGGATCAGATCTTCGGTTGTGCCATTTCTGACATAAAAGAAGGTTCGGGACCAGCCCTTGCAGGAGTAAAGCCCCATGACTCGGGGAAAGATGGACTGTTTTCGAGGAGAGATAGAGGCTGCACCGAACTACGTGAGCTGCTTGTCCTCCGGGTTAAGCTCTGTATTCGGAATCACGTTCCGGCAGAGACCAAAAAACCGGATCCAAAGCTCCTTGGTGGGCCACAGTCCAGTGTAGCCCTCGATGGTGGAAGCAAAGGCAGAGAGGGAAGTGATGGCGTTTGCCGGAAGATGATGCGGCTGAAGCTTGTAGGTGTTGAGCCAGTCATAGAAAAAGTCGCTGACAGGGAGGCCGAACCCACGTTGGAAGTGGGAGAGGAATACTAAAAACTCACCCGGATAGGGTGAGGGAGCAAGTTCCTCGGCGGCGAGGCGGGCGATGACGCCCTCCGGGATACGCAAAGTGCGGTACAGCCAATCAAGGTCGTCCTGGCATACCACTGGCGCGGACCCGTGGCGGAGGAGATGCGCGGGAGTGGCGGCAACGCTGGTGCGCGAGGAAACGGTGCGGCGGTGGCCCAGATAATTAAGTGCGGTGGCGACGGCGCTGTTGCTGGAGAGGAAGAGGAATAAAAAGAGTCAGAGGGGCGCTGAGATGGGGAAAAGTCCCAAGGGGTGCGCCCCTCCCCTATTTAACCACGCCCTTGAGGGGTAGTGGGACCGTGCTGTGCGGACGCGCCACACGGTGTGGCCGTGTATGATCCGGATCAGCCAATCAGCGACAAGCCACAGGAAGGGCCATAGGGCGCAGGAGATCCCGCGACGTGACGTGGTGATACAGCTAACGAGGAGGCAAACACGATATGACGTGTGCTACAGTAATATCTAACAATAACTGCGGCGGTTACTAGCGCAGGACCTTAAAATGAGGCGAAGTAATGATTACCCTCCACGTGGGGAAGCGTACAAGAGAAGGAAGAATGACTCGGATGAGTATGGGATGACCCGACCAGCGAGTGAAAACTCGGAATGTGCCAAGGGAAAGTAAACCTATGGTATCCGGACTATGAGATAACTCGCAAAAGGAGCAAAAGGCTCCGTAAAATTGAACCTTCTGTGGCCTTAGCGGCTAAGGCAGCTAAGACCGCACTAGCTTCAGGGACTAATGTTGGGGGGATACCCCTGGGTAGGGTCACGCCGGGGCATAATGGCTGAGTTAGCCGAGGTACGGCAAGGTAAAAGCAAGTGCTGGCCGAGTCACCTCAAGGCAGGACGAATCACGCGGTAACCCGGACCGGAGGATGTCCGCCTAACTGAGTCCCGGCCGACTTATATCGTATGCCGGCAAAATGTATCTAACTTGTATGCAGGTATAGGTGTGACCGGATCAACTAGGCGTGATCCGGGTTATATCAGGCTTGCAAGAGAAGGAAGGTATCTCGCTGGTCAAAGGGTGGCCACTGTACGCAGAGCGTGAGCAAAGCGGACAGAGGCCAGGACCACCGAGGTGAGGCCGACAAGGGTGACGTTGCCAGTGTCGGATGACGCTGGCGCCGTAGAGGCTCACGTATCCTCTGCATGGCTTACGACCGGGAAAAGTGACCCGGTCGGTTTACTATTTTGGGAGGAGGCATATTCCTTGGAATATGCCTCCACGTATGCCCTAATTGGAGACCTAGCTACCCCTATATAAGGAGGGCTAGAGCCTCTGTAGAAAGGGTTGGTCTTTACTGGTTCAGTTCTAGATTCTTGAGAGCGAGCTAGTGGTGAGAGTAAGAGAGTTATTTCTTCCTCCTCTCCCCAATACAGGTCAAGGAGCACTTGTAACCTTGGAATCTCATTGAACAATACAAAGCTTCTGTGTGTAGAATCACTACACTATCCCTCCCTGGATTCCTCTAGTGCATCTTGTGCCCACCTTTAGCCTATCCATGGCATCTGCCGTGACACCACCACGACAAGAACAGACAGGCAATGACACTGGTGGATGCATATGTGGTTTGTTTAGAAGAACACACAGGCAATGACACTGGGTGTAGTTCATGAAAAGAACAGACTTGCAATGACATTGGTGGATCCATATGTGGTTTGTTTAGAGGAACAGAAATGCAATGACACCAGTGGATCCACGTGTGGTAATGAGAAGAACACACATCCAATGACACTGGTAGATCCTTATGTGGTTCATGAAAAGAACACACATGTAGTGACACCGGGTGTGTTTCATGAAAAGAACAGACATGCTATGACACTAGGTGTGGTTCATGAAACGAATAGACATGCAATGACACTGGTGGATCCTTATGTGGTTCATGAAAAGAACAAACATGCAATGACACTAGAGGATCCTTATGTGGTTCATGAAAAGAATAGACAGGCAATGACACTGGTGGATCCTTATGTGGTTGGTTCAGAGGAACAAACATGCAATGACACTAGTGGATCCATGTGTGGTTCATGAGATGAACACACATCCAATGACACTGGTGGATCCTTATGTGGTTTGTTTAGAGGAACAAACATGCAATCACACTAGGTGGATCCATATGTGGTTTATGGAAGTAACATACATGCAATGACTCTAGCTATGATTCATGAAAAGAACAGACATGCAATGACACTGGTGGATCCATGTGTGGTTCATGGGAAGAACAAACATCCGATGACACTGGTGGACTCTAGCTATGGTTCATGAAAGGAACAGACAAGCAATGACACTGGTGGATCCATATGTGGTTTTCCAGGAGAACACACATGCAACGACATTAGGTGTCGTTCATGAAAAGAACAAACATGCAATGACACTGGTGTATCCTTATGTGGTTTTTTTAGAGGAACAAACATGCAATGACTCTAGATATGGTTCATCAAAAGAACAGACATGCAATGACACTAGCTGTGATTCATGAAAAGAACAGACATGCAATAACACTGGTGGATCCATGTGTGGTAGAACACACATCCAATGACAATGGTGGACTCTAGCTGTGGTTCATGAAAAGAATAGACATGCAATGACACTGGTGGATCCATATGTGGTTTGTCAGGACAACACACATCCAATGACATTAGGTGTGGTTCATGAAAAGAACATACATGCAATGACACTGGTGGATCCTTATGTGGTTTGTTTAGAGGAACAATAATGCAATGACTCTAGATATGGTTCATGACAAGAACAGACATGCAATGACACCAGGTGTGGTTCATAAAAAGAACAGACATGTAATGACTTATCTAGTTTGTTTAGAAGAACACACATGCAATGACACTGGGCATGGTTCATGAAAAGAACAGACAGGCAATGACACTGGTGGATCCTTATGTGGTTTGTTTAGAAGAACACACATGGAATGACACTAGGTGTGGTTCATGAAAAGAACAGACACACAATGACACTGGTGGATGCTTATGTGGTTTGTTTAGAGGAACATACATGCAATGACACCGGTGGATCCACATCCAATGACACCGCTGGTTCATGAGAAGAACACACATACAATGCACTAGTATATCCTTATGTGGTTCATGAAAAGAACAGACATGCAGTGACACTGGGTGTGGTTCATGAAAAGAACAGACATGCGTTGACACTAGGTGTGGTTCATGAAAAGAACAGACATGCAATGTCACTGGTGGATCCTTATGTGGTTCATGAAAAGAAAAGACATTCAATGACAATGGTGGATCCTTATGTGGTTCATGAAAAGAATAGACATGCAATGACACTGGTGGATCCTTATGTGGTTTGTTTAGAAGAACACACATGCAATGACACTGGGTGTGGTTCATGAAAAGAACAGACATGCAATGACACTGGTGGATCCTTATGTGGTTTGTTTTGAGGAACATATATGCAATTACACCGGCGGATCCATGTGTGGTTCATGAGAAGAACACACACCCAATGACACTGGTGGATCCTTATGTGGTTTGTTTAGAGGAACAGACATGCAATCACACTAGGTGGATCAATATGTGGTTTATGGAAGTAACAGACATGCAATAACTCTACCTGTGATTCATGAATAGAACAGACATGCAATGACACTGGTGGATCCTTATGTGGTTGTTTAGAGGAACATACATGCAATGACACAGGTGGATCCACGTGTGGTTCATGAGAAGAACACACATCCAATGACACTGGTAGATCCTTATGTGGTTCATGAAAAGAACAGACATGTAGTGACACCGGGTGTGGTTCATGACAAGAACAGACATGCAATGACATCGGGTGTGGTTCATGAAAAAAACAGACATGCAATGACACTGGTGGATCCTTATGTGGTTCATGAAAAGAACAAACGTGCAATGATACTTGTGGATCCTTATGTGGTTCATCAAAAGAACAGACATGCAATGACACTGGTAGATCCTTATGTGGTTCATGAAAAGAACAGACATGCAATAACATTGGGTGTGGTTCATGAAAAGAATAGACATGCAATGACACTTGTGGATCCTTATGTGGTTTGTTTAGAGGAACATACATGCAATGACACCGGTGGATCCACATATGGTTCATGAGAAAAACACACATCCAATGATACTGGAGGATCCTTATGTGGTTTGTTTAGAGGAACAAACATGCAATCACACTAGGTGGATCCATATATGGATCATGGAAGTAACAGACATGCAATGACTCTAGCTGTGATTCATGAAAAGAACAAACATGCAATGACACTGGTGGATCCTTATGTGGTTCATGAAAAGAACAGATAGGCAAAGACACTGGTGGATCCTTATGTGGTTTGTTTAGAAGAACACACATGCAATGACACTGGGTGTGATTCATGAAAAGAACAGACATGCAATGACACTTGTGGATCCTTATGTGGTTCGCTGAGAGGAACAGACATGCAATGACACCGCAGATCCACGTGTGGTTGATGAGAAGAACACACATCCAATGACACTGGTAGATCCTTATGTGGTTCATGAAAAGAACAGACATGCAGTGACACCGGGTGTGGTTCATGAAAAGAACACACATGCAATGACATCAGGTGTGGTTCATGAAAAGAACAGACATGCAATGACACTTGTGGATCCTTACGTGGTTCATGAAAAGAACAGACATGCAATGACACAGGTGGATCCTTATGTGGTTCATGAAAAGAACAGACATGCAATGACACTGGTAGATCCTTATGTGGTTCATGAAAAGAACAGACATTTAATGACATTGGGTGTGGTTCATGAAAAGAACAGACATGCAATGACACTGGTGGATCCTTATGTGGTTTGTTTATAAGAACACACATGCAATGACACTGGGTGTGGTTCATGAAAAGAACAGACATGCAATGACATTGGGTGTGGTTCATGAAAAGAATAGACATGCAATGACACTGGTGGATCCTTATGTGTGGATCATGAAAAGAACAGACATGCAATGACACTAGTGGATCCTTATGGGGTTTGTTTAGAAGAACACACATGCAATGACATTGGGTGTGGATCATAAAATGAACAGACGTGCAATGACACTGGGAGATCCTTATGTGGTTCATGAAAAGAACAGACATGCAATGACATTGGGTGTGGTTCATGAAAATAACAGACATGCAATGACACTAGTGGATCCTTATGTGTGGTTCATGAACAGAACAGACATGCAATGACACTAGTGGATCCTCATGTGGTTTCTTTAGAGGAACAAACATGCAATGACACCGGTGGATCCACGTGTGGTTCATGAGAAGAACACACATGCAATCACACTAGTGGATCCTTATGTGGTTTGTTTAGAGGAACATACATGCAATCACACTAGGTGGATCCTTATGTGGTTTATGGAAGTAACAGACATGCAATGACTCTAGCTGTGATTCATGAAAAGGACAGACATGCAATGACACTGGTGGATCGATGTGTGGTTCATGGGAAGAACATATAGGCAATGACACTGGTGGATCCTTATGTGATTTGTTTAGAAGAACACACATGCAATGACACTAGGTGTGGTTCATGAAAAGAACAAACATGCAATGACATCAGGTGTGGTTCATGAAAAGAACAGACATGCAATGACACTGGTGGATCCTTGTGTGGTTCATGAAAACAATAGACATGCAATGGCACAGGTGGATCCTTATGTGTTTCATGAAAAGAACAGACATGCAATGACACTGGTAGATCCTTATGTGGTTCATGAAAAGAACAGACATGCAATGACATTGGGTGTGGTTCATGAAAAAACAGACATGCAATGCCACTGGTGGATCCATATGTGTGGTTCATGAAAAGAATAGACATGCAATGACACTGGTGGATCCTTATGTGGTTTGTTTAGAGGAACAAACATGCAATGACACCGGTGGATCCACGTGAGGTTCATGAGAAGAACACACATCCAATCACACTAGTGGATCCTTATGTGGTTTGTTTAGAGGAACATAAATGCAACCACACTAGGTGGATCCATATGTGGTTTATGGAAGTAACAGACATGCAATAACTCTAGCTGTGATTCATGCAAAGAACAGACATGCAATGACACTGGTGGATCCATGTGTGGTTCATGGGAAGAACATACAGGCAATGACACTAGTGGATCCTTATGTGGTTTGTTTAGAAGAACACACATGCAATGACACTAGGTGTGGTTCATGAAAAGAACAGACATGCAATGACACTGGTGGATCCTTATGTGGGTTGTTTAGAGGAATAAACATGCAATGACACCAGTGGATCCAAGTGTGGTCATGAGAAGAACACACATCTAATGACACTGGTAAATCCTTATGTGGTTCATGAAAAGAACAGACATGCAGTGACACCGGATGTGTTTCATGTAAAGAATAGACATGCAATGACACTGGGTGTGGTTCATGAAAAGAACAGACATGCAATGACACCGGTGGATCAACGTGTGGTTCATGAGAAGAACACACATCCAATGACACTGGTGCATCCTCATGTGGTTTGTTTAGAGGAACAAACATGAAATCACACTAGGTGGATCCATATGTGGATCATGGAAGTAACAGACATGTAATGACTCTAGCTGTGATTCATGAAAAAAACAGACATGCAATGACACTGGTGGATCCTTATGTTGTTCATGAAAAGAACAAACAGACAATGACACTTGTGGATCTTTATGTGGTTTGTTTAGAAGAACACACATGCAATGACATTGGGTGTGGTTCATGAAAAGAACAGACATGCAATGACACTGGTGGATCCTTATGTGGTTTTTTTATAAGAACACACATGCAATGACACTGGGTGTGGTTCATGAAAAGAACAGACATGCAATGACACTGGTAGATCCTTATGTGGTTCATGAAAAGAACAGACATGCAATGACATTGGGTGTGGTTCATGAAAAGAACAGACATGCAATGACACTGGTGCATCCTTATGTGTGGTTCATGAAAAGAACAGACATGCAATGACACTAGTGGATCCTTATGTGGTATGTTTAGAAGAACACACATGCAATGACATTGGGTGTGGATCATGAAATGGACAGACATGCAATGATACTGGTAGATCCTTATGTGGTTCATGAAAAGAACCGACATGCAATGACATTGGGTGTGGTTCATGAAAATAACAGACATGCAATAACACTGGTGGGTCCTTATGTGTGGTTCATGAACAGAACAAACATGCAATGACACTGGTGGATCCTTATGTGGTTTGTTAGAGGAACAAACATGCAATGACACCGGTGGATCCACGTGTGGTTCATGAGGAGAACACACATCCGATCGCACTAGTGGATCCTTATGTGGTTTGTTTAGAGGAACATACATGCAATCACACAAGGTGGATCCATATGTGGTTAATGGAAGTAAAAGACATGCAATGACTCTAGCTGTGATTCATGAAATGAACAGACATGCAATGACACTGGTGGATCGATGTGTGGTTCATGGGAAGAACATACAGGCAATGACACTGGTGAATCCTTATTTGGTTTGTTTAGAAGAACACACATGCAATGACACTAGGGGTGGTTCATGAAAAGAATAGACATGTAATAACACTGGTGCATCCTTATGTGGTTTGTTTAGAGGAACAAACATGCAATGACACTAGTGGATCCACGTGTGGTAAAGAGAAGAACACACATCCAATGACACTGGTAGATCCTTATGTGGTTCGTGAAAAGAACAGACATGTAGTGACACCGGATGTGTTTCATGGAAAGAACATACATGCAATGACACTGGGTGTGGTTCATGAAAAGAACAGACATGCAATGACACTGGTGGATCCTTATGTGGTTCATGAAAAGAACATACATGCAATGACACTGGTGGATCCTTATGTGGTTCATGAAAAGAGCAGACATGCAATGACACTGGTGGATCCTTATGTGGTTTGTTTAGAGGAACATACATGCAATGACACCGGTGGATCCACGCGTGGTTCATGAGAAGAACACACATCCAATGACACTGGTGGATCCTTATGTGGTTTGTTTCGAGGAACAGAAAGGAAATCACACTAGGTGGATCAATATGTTGTTTATGGAAGTAACAAACATGAAATGACTCTAGCTGTGATTCATGAAAAGAACAGACATGCAATGACACTGGTGGATCCATGTGTGGTTCATGGGAAGAACATACAGGCAATGACACTGGTGGATCCTTACGTGGTTTGTTTTGAAGAACACACATGCAATAACACTGGGTGTGGTTCATGAAAATAACAGACATGCAATGACACTAGTGGATCCTTATGTGGTTTGTTTAGAGGAACAAACATGCAATGACACCAGTGGATCCATGTGTGGTCATGAGAAGAACACACATCAATGACACTGGTAAATCCTTATGTGGTTCATGAAAAGAACAGACATGTAGTGACACCGGATGTGTTTCGTGAAAAGAACAGACATGCAATGACACCGGTGGATCCACGTGTGGTTCATGAGAATAACACACATCCAATGACACTTGTGGATCCTTATGTGGTTTGTTTAGAGGAACAAACATGAAATCACACTAGGTGGATCCATATGTGGATCATGGAAGTAACAGACATGTAATGACTCTAGCTGTGATTCATGAAAAAAACAGACATGCAATGACACTGGTGGATCCTTATGTGGTTCATGAAAAGAACATACAGACAATGACACTTGTGGATCCTTATGTGGTTTGTTTAGAAGAACACACGTGCAATGACACTTGGTGTGATTCATGAAAAGAACAGACATGCAATGACATTGGCGGATCCTTCTGTGGTTTGTTTAGAGGAACAAACATGAAATCACACTAGGTGGATCCATATGTGGTTTATGGAAGTACCAAACATGCAATGACTCTAGCTGTGATTCATGAAAAGAACAGACATGCAATGACACTGGTGGATCCATGTGTGGTTCATGGGAAGAACATACAGGCAATGACACTGGTGGATCCTTACGTGGTTTGTTTAGAAGAACACACATGCAATGACACTAGGTGTGGTTCATGAAAAGAACAGACATGCAATGACACTGGTGGATCCTTATGTGGTTTGTTTAGAGGAACATACATGCAATGACACCAGTGGATCCATGTGTGGTCATGAGAAGAGCACACATCCAATGACACTGGTAAATCCTTATGTGGTTCATGAAAAGAACACACATGCAGTGACACCGGATGTGTTTCATGCAAAGAACAGACATGCAATGACATTGGGTGTGGTTCATGAAAAGAACAGACATGCAATGACACTGGTGGATCCACGTGTGGTTCATGAGAAGAACACACATCCAATGACACTAGTGGATCCTTATGTGGTTTGTTTAGGGGAGCAAACATGAAATCACACATGGTGGATCCATATGTGGATCATGGAAGTAACAGACATGTAATGACTCTAGCTGTGATTCATGAAAAAAACAGACATCCAATGACACTGGTGGATCCTTATGTGGTTCATGAAAAGAACATACAGACAATGACACTTGTGGATCCTTATGTGGTTTGTTTAGAAGAACACACATGCAATGACACTTGGTGTGATTCATGAAAAGAATAGACATGCAATGACATTGGTGGATCCTTATGTGGTTTGTTTAGAGGAACAGACATGCAATGACACCGGTGGATCCACGTGTGTTTCATGAGAAGAACACACATCCAATGACACTGGTAGATCCTTATGTGGTTCATGAAAAGAACAGACATGCA
>OU342745.1:156907773-156960916 GCA_910589775.1 Avena eriantha
GGTGTGGTTCATGAAAATAACGGACATGCAATGACACTTGTGGATCCTTATGTGTGGTTCATGAACAGAATAGACATGCAATGACACTGGTGGATCCTTATGTGGTTTGTTTAGAGGAACAAACATGCAATGACACCGGTGGATCCACGTGTGGTTCATGAGAAGAACAAACATCCAATCACACTAGTGGATCCTTATGTGGTTTGTTTAGAGGAACATACATGCAATCACACTCGGTGGATCCATATGTGGTTTATGGAAGTAACAGACATGCAATGACTCTAGCTGTGATTCATGAAAAGAACAGACATGCAATGACACTTGTGGATCGATGTGTGGTTCATGCGAAGAAACATACAGGCAATGACACTGGTGGATCTTTATGTGGTTTGTTTAGAAGAACACACATGCAATGACACTGGGTGTGGTTCATGAAAGAACAGACATGCAATGACACTGGTCGATCCTTATGTGGTTTGTTTAGAGGAACATACATGCAATGACACTAGTGGATCCACGTGTGGTCAAGAGAAGAACACACATCCAATGACACTGGTGGATCCTTATGTGGTTCATGAAAAGAACAGACATGCAATGACACTGGTGGATCCTTATGTGGTTCATGAAAGAGCATACTTGCAATGACCCTGGTGGATCCTTATGTGGTTTGTTTTGAAGAACACACATCCAATGACACTGGTGTGGTTCATGAAAAGAACAGACATGCAATGACACTGGTTTATCCTTATGTGGTTTGTTTAGAGGAACATACATGCAATGACACCGGGTGGATCCATATGTGGTTCATGAGAAGAACACACATCCAATGCACTGGTGGATCCTTATGCGGTTTGTTTAGAGTAACAGACATGAAATCACACTAGGTGGATCCATATGTGGTTTAAGGAAGTAACAAACATGCAATGACCCTAGCTGTGATTCATGAAAAGAACAGACATGGAATGACACTGTAGGATCCTTATGTGGTTCATCAAAAGAATAGACAGGCAATGACACTGGTGGATCCTTATGTGGTTTGTTTAGAGGAACAGACATGCAATGACAACCGGTGGATCCACGTGTGGTTCATGAGAAGAACACACATCCAATGACACTGGTAGATCCTTATGTGGTTCATGAAAGAACAGACATGCAGTGACACCGGGTGTGGTTCATGAAAAGAACAGACATGCAATGACACTGGGTGTGGTTCATGAAACGAACAGACATGCAATGACATTGGTGGATCCTTATGTGGTTTGTTTAGAGGAACAGACATGCAATGACACTGGCGGATCCACGTATGATTCATGAGAACAACACACATCTAATGACACTGGTAGATCCTTATGTGGTTCATGAAAAGAACATACATGCAGTGACACCGGGTGTGGTTTATGAAAAGAACAGACATGCAATGACATCGGGTGTGGTTCATGAAAAGAACAGACATGCAATGACACTGGTGGATCCTTACGTGGTTCATGAAAAGAATAGACATGCAATGACACAGGTGGATCCTTATGTGGTTCATGAAAAGAGAAAGACAAGCAATAACACTGGTAGATCCGTATGTGGTTCATGAAAAGAACAGACATGTAATGACATAGGGTGTGGTTCATGAAAAGAACAGACATGCAATGACACTGGTGGATCCTTATGTGGTTTGTTTGTAAGAACACACATGCAATGACACTGGGTGTGGTTCATGAAAAGAACAGACATGCAATGGCACCAGTAGATCCTAATTTGGTTCATGAAAAGAACAGACATGCAATGCCATTGGGTGTGGTTCATGAAAAGAACAGACATGCAATGACACTGGTGGATCCTTATGTGTGGTTCATGAAAAGAACAGACATGCAATGACACTGGTGGATCCTTATGTGGTTTGTTTAGAAGAACACACATGCAATGACATTCGGTGTGGAACATGAAAAGAACACACATGCAATGACACTAGTAGATCCTTATGTGGTTCATGAAAAGAACAGACATGCAATGACACTGGTGGAACCTTATGTGGTTCATGAAAAGAGCAGACATGCAATGACACTTGTGGATCCTTATGTGGTTTGTTTAGAAGAACACACATCCAATGACACTGGGTGTGGTTCATGAAAAGAACAGACATGCAATGACACTGGTGGATCCTTATGTGGTTTGTTTAGAGGAACATACATGCAATGACACCGGTGTATCCACGTGTGGTTCATGAGAAGAACACACATCCAATGACACCGGTGGATCCTTATGTGGTTTGTTTAGAGGAACAGAAAGGAAATCACACTAGGTGGATCAATATGTGGTTTATGGAAGTAACAAACATGAAATGACTCTAGCTGTGATTCATGAAAAGAACAGACATGCAATGACACTGGTGGATCCATGTGTGGTTCATGGGAAGAACATACAGGCAATGACACTGGTGGATCCTTACGTGGTTTGTTTTGAAGAACACACATGCAATGACACTGGGTGTGGTTCATGAAAATAACAGACATGCAATGACACTAGTGGATCCTTATGTGGTTTGTTTAGAGGAACAAACATGCAATGACACCAGTGGATCCACGTGTGGTCATGAGAAGAACACACATCAATGACACTGGTAAATCCTTATGTGGTTCATGAAAAGAACAGACATGTAGTGACACCGGATGTGTTTCATGAAAAGAACAGACATGCAATGACACCGGTGGATCCACGTGTGGTTCATGAGAAGAACACACATCCAATGACACTTGTGGATCCTTATGTGGTTTGTTTAGAGGAACAAACATGGAATCACACTAGGTGGATCCATATGTGGATCATGGAAGTAACAGACATGTAATGACTCTAGCTGTGATTCATGAAAAAAACAGACATGCAATGACACTGGTGGATCCTTATGCGGTTCATGAAAAGAACATACAGACAATAACGCTTGTGGATCCTTATGTGGTTTGTTTAGAAGAACACACGTGCAATGACACTTGGTGTGATTCATGAAAAGAACAGACATGCAATGACATTGGCGGATCCTTATGTGGTTTATTTAGAGGAACAGACATGAAATCACACTTGGTGGATCCATATGTGGTTTATGGAAGTTCCAAACATGCAATGACTCTAGCTGTGATTCATGAAAAGAACAGACATGCAATGACACTGGTGGATCCATGTGTGGTTCATGGGAAGAACATACAGGCAATGACACTAGTGGATCCTTACGTGGTTTGTTTAGAAGAACACACATGCAATGACACTAGGTGTGGTTCATGAAAAGAACAGACATGCAATGACACTGGTGGATCCTTATGTGGTTTGTTTAGAGGAACAGACATGCAATGACACAAGTGGATCCACGTGTGGTCATGAGAAGAGCACACATCCAATGACACTGGTAATCCTTATGTGGTTCATGAAAATAACACACATGCAGTGACACCGGATGTGTTTCATGAAAAGAACAGACATGCAATGACACTGGGTGTGGTTCATGAAAAGAACAGACATGCAATGACACTGGTGGATCCACGTGTGGTTCATGAGAAGAACACACATCCAATGACACTATTGGATGCTTATGTGGTTTGTTTAGAGGAGCAAAGATGAAATCACACTAGGTGGATCCATATGTGGATCGTGGAAGTAACAGACATGTAATGACTCTAGGTGTGATTCATGAAAAAAACAGACATGCAATGACACTGGTGGATCCTTATGTGGTTCATGAAAAGAACATACAGACAATGACACTTGTGGATCCTTATGTGGTTTGTTTAGAAGAACACACATGCAATGACACTTGGTGTGATTCATGAAAAGAACAGACATGCAATGACATTGGTGGATCCTTATGTGGTTTGTTTAGAGGAACAGACATGCAATGACACTGGCGGATCCACGTGTGGTTCATGAGAAGAACACACATCCAATGACACTGGTAGATCCTTATGTGGTTCATGAAAAGAACAGACATGCAGTGACACCAGGTGTGGTTTATGAAAAGAACAGACATGCAATGACATCGGGTGTGGTTCATGAAAAGAACAGACATGCAATGACACTGGTGGATCCTTACGTGGTTCATGAAAAGAACAGACATATAATGACACAGGTGGATCCTTATGTGGTTCATGAAAAGAACAGACATGCAATGACACTGGTGGATCCTTATGTGGTTTGTCTATATGAACACACATGCAATGACACTGGGTGTGGTTCATGAAAAGAACAGACATGCACTGACACTGGTAGATCCTTATGTGGTTTATGACAAGAACAAACATGCAATGATATTGGGTGTGGTTCATGAAAAGAACAGACATGCAATGACACTGGTGGATCCTTATGTGTGGTTCATGAAAAGAACAGACATGCAATGACACTTGTGGATCCTTATGTGGTTTGTTTAGAAGAACACACATGCAATGACATTCGGTGTGGATCATGAAATGAACAAACATGCAATGACACTGGTAGATCCTTATGTGGTTCATGAAAAGAACAGACATCCAATGACATTGGGTGTGGTTCATGAAAATAACAGACATGCAATGACACTTGTTGATCCTTATGTGTTGTTCATGAACAGAATAGACATGCAATGACACTGGTGGATCCTTATGTGGTTTGTTTAGAGGAACAAACATGCAATGACACCGGTGGATCCACATGTGGTTCATGAGAAGAACACACATCCAATCACACTAGTGGATCCTTATGTGGTTTGTTTAGAGGAACATACATGCAATCACACTAGGTGGATCCATATGTGGTTTATGGAAGTAACATACATGCAATGACTCTAGCTGTGATTCATGAAAAGGACAGACATGCAATGACACTTGTGGATCGATGTGTGGTTCATGCGAAGAACAGACAGGCAATGACACTGGTGGATCTTTATGTGGTTTGTTTAGAAGAACACACATGCAATGACACTGGGTGTGGTTCATGAAAAGAACAGACATGCAATGACACTGGTCGATCCTTATGTGGTTTGTTTAGAGGAACATACATGCAATGACACCAGTGGATCCACGTGTGGTCAAGAGAAGAACACACATCCAATGACACTGGTAGATCCTTATGTGGTTCATGAAAAGAACAGACATGCAGTGACACCGGATGTGTTTCATGAAAAGAACATACATGCAATGACACTGGGTGTGGTTCATGATAATAACAGACATGCAATGACACCGGTGGATCCTTATGTGGTTCATGAAAAGAACAGACATGCAATGACACTGGTGGATCCTTATGTGGTTCATGAAAAGAGCATACTTGCAATGACCCTGGTGGATCCTTATGTGGTTTGTTTAGAAGAACACACATCCAATGACACTGGTGTGGTTCATGAAAAGAACAGACATGCAATGACACTGGTGGATCCTTATGTGGTTTGTTTAGAGGAACATACATGCAATGACACTGGTGGATCCACATGTGGTTCATGAGAAGAACACACATCCAATGCACTGGTGGATCCTTATGTGGTTTGTTTAGAGTAACAGACATGAAATCACACTAGGTGGATCCATATGTGGTTTATGGAAGTAACAAACATGCAATGACCCTAGCTGTGATTCATGAAAAGAACAGACATGGAATGACACTAGTGGATCCTTATGTGGTTCATGAAAAGAACAGACAGGCAATGACACTGGTGGATCCTTATGTGGTTTGTTTAGAAGAACACACATGCAATAACACTGGGTGTGGTTCATGAAAAGAACAGACATGCAATGACATTGGTGGATCCTTATGTGGTTTGTTTAGAGGAACAGACATGCAATGACACCGTCGGATCCACGTGTGGTTCATGAGAACAACACACATCTAATGACACTGGTAGATCCTTATGTGGTTCATGAAAAGAACATAATGTAGTGACACCGGGTGTGGTTTATGAAAAGAACAGACATGCAATGACATCGGGTGTGGTTCATGAAAAGAACAGACATGCAATGACACTGTTGGATCCTTACGCGGTTCATGAAAAGAACAAACATGCAATGACACAGGTGGATCCTTATGTGGTTCATGAAAAGAACAGACAACCAATGACACTGGCAGATCCGTATGTGGTTCATGAAAAGAACAGACATGTAATGACATTGGGTGTGGTTCATGAAAAGAACAGACATGCAATGACACTGGTGGATCCTTATGTGGTTTGTTTGTAAGAACACACATGCGATGACACTGGGTGTGGTTCATGAAAAGAACTGACATGCAATGGCACCGGTAGATCCTAATTTGGTTCATGAAAAGAACAGACATGCAATGACATTGGGTGTGGTTCATGAAAAGAACAGACATGCAATGACACTGGTGGATCCTTATGTGTGGTTCATGAAAAGAACAGACATGCAATGACACTGGTGGATCCTTATGTGGTTTATTTAGAAGAACACACATGCAATGACATTCGGTGTGGATCATGAAAAGAACACACATGCAATGACACTGGTAGATCCTTATGTGGTTCATGAAAAGAACAGACATGCAATGACATTGGGTGTGGTTCATGAAAATAACAGACATGCAATGACACTGGTGGATCCTTATGTGTGGTTCATGAAAAGAACAGACATGCACTGACACTTGTGGATCCTTATTTGGTTTGTTTAGAGGAACAAACATGCAATGACACCGGTGGATCCACGTGTGGTTCATGAGAAGAAGACACATCCAATCACACTAGTGGATCCTTGTGTGGTTTGTTTAGAGGAACATACATGCAATCACACTAGATGGATCTATATGTGGTTTGTGGAAGTAACAGACATGCAATGACTCTAGCTATGATTCATGAAAAGAACAGACATGCAATGACACTGGTGGATCGATGTGTGGTTCATGAAAAGAACAGAAAAGCAATGACACTGGTGGATCCTTATGTGGTTTGTTTAGAAGAACACACATGCAATGACACTGGGTGTGGTTCATGAAAAGAACAGACATGCAATGACAGTCGTGGATCCTTATGTGGTTTGTTTAGAGGAACAGACATGCAATGACACCAGTGGATCCACGTGTGCTCATGAGAAGAACACACATCCAATGACACTGGTAGATCCTTATGTGGTTCATGAAAAGAACAGACATGCGGTGACACCGGATGTGTTTCATGAAAAGAACAGACATGCAATGACACTGGTGGATCCTTATGTGGTTTGTTTAGAGGAACAGACATGCAATGACACCGGTGGATCCACGTGTGGTTCATGAGAAGAACACACATCCAATGACACTGGTAGATCCTTATGTGGTTCATGAAAACAACAGACATGCAGTGACACCGGGTGTGGTTCATGAAAAGAACAAACATGCAATGACATCGGGTGTGGTTCATGAAAATAACAGACATGCAATGACACTGGTGGATCCTTATGTGGTTCATGATAAGAACAGACATGCAATGACACTTGTGGACCCTTATGTGGTTCATGAAAAGAACATACATGCAATGACACTGGTAGATCCTTATGTGGTTCATGAAAAGAACAGACATGAATGACATTGGGTGTGGTTCATGAAAAGAACAGACATGCAATGACACTGGTGGATCCTTATGTGTGGTTCATGAAAATAACAAACATGCAATATCACTAGTGGATCGTTATGTGGTTTGATTAGAAGAGCACACCTACAAGGACACTGGGTGTGGTTCATGAAAAGGACACACATGCAATGACCCTGGTGGATCCTTATGTGGTTTGTTTAGAAGAACACACATCCAATGACACTGGTGTGGTTCATGAAAAGAACAGACATGCAATGACACTGGTGGATCCTTATGTGGTTTGTTTAGAGGAACATACATGCAATGACACCGGTGGATCCACATGTGGTTCATGAGAAGAACACACATCCAATGCACTGGTGGATCCTTATGTGGTGGATCCTTATGTGGTTTGTTTAGAAGAACACACATGCAATGACATTCGGTGTGGATCATGAAAAGAACACACATGCAATGACACTGGTAGATCCTTATGTGGTTCATGAAAAGAACAGACATGCAATGACATTGGGTGTGGTTCATGAAAATAACAGACATGCAATGACACTGGTGGATCCTTATGTGTGGTTCATGAAAAGAACAGACATGCACTGACACTTGTGGATCCTTATTAGGTTTGTTTAGAGGAACAAACATGCAATGACACCGGTGGATCCACGTGTGGTTCATGAGAAGAAGACACATCCAATCATACTAGTGGATCCTTATGTGGTTTGTTTAGAGGAACATACATGCAATCACACTAGATGGATCTATATGTGGTTTATGGAAGTAACATACATGCAATGACTCTAGCTATGATTCATGAAAAGAACAGACATGCAATGACACTAGTGGATCGATGTGTGGTTCATGAAAAGAACAGAAAAGCAATGACACTGGTGGATCCTTATGTAGTTTGTTTAGAAGAACACACATGCAATGACACTGGGTGTGGTTCATGAAAAGAACAGACATGCAATGACAGTCGTGGATCCTTATGTGGTTTGTTTAGAGGAACAGACATGCAATGACACCAGTGGATCCATGTGTGCTCATGAGAAGAACACACATCCAATGACACTGGTAGATCCTTATGTGGTTCATGAAAAGAACAGACATGCAGTGACACCGGATGTGTTTCTTGAAAAGAACAGACATGCAATGACACGGGTGGATCCTTATGTGGTTTGTTTAGAGGAACAGACATGCTATGACACCGGTGGATCCACGTGTGGTTCATGAGAAGAACACACATCCAATGACACTGGTAGATCCTTATGTGGTTCATGAAAACAACAGACATGCAGTGACACCGGGTGTGGTTCATGAAAAGAACAGACATGCAATAACGTCGGGTGTGGTTCATGAAAATAACAGACATGCAATGACACTGGTGGATCCTTATGTGGTTCATGAAAAGAACAGACATGCAATGACACTTGTGGACCCTTATGTGGTTCATGAAAAGAACATACATGCAATGACACTGGTAGATCCTTATGTGGTTCATGAAAAGAACAGACATGAATGACATTGGGTGTGGTTCATGAAAAGAACAGACATGCAATGACACTGGTGGATCCTTATGTGTGGTTCATGAAAAGAACAAACATGCAATATCACTGGTGGATCGTTATGTGGTTTGATTAGAAGAACACACCTGCAATGACACTAGGTGTGGTTCATGAAAAGAACAGACATGAATGACATTGGGTGTGGTTCATGAAAAGAACAGACATGCAATGACATTGGGTGTGGTTCATGAAAAGAATAGACATGCAATGACACTAGTGGATCCTTATGTGTGGTTCATGAAAAGAACAGACATGCAATGACACTGGTGGATCCTTATGTGGTATTTTTTAAAGAACACCACATGCAATGACACTGGGTGTTGTTCATGAAAAGAACAGACATGCAATGACAGTGGTAGATCCTTATGTGGTTCATGAAAATAACAGACATGCAATGACATTGGGTGTAGTTCATGAAAAGAACAGACATGTAATTCCACTGGTGGATCCTTATGTGTGGTTCATGTAAAGAACAGACATGCAATGACACTCGTGGATCCTTATGTGGTTTGTTTAGAGGAACAAACATGCAATGACACCGGTGGATCCATATGTGGTTTATGGAAGTAACAGACATGCAATGACTCTAGCTGTGATTGATGAAAAGAACAGACATGCAATGACACTGGTGGATCCATGTGTGGTTCATGGGAAGAACAGACAGGCAATGCCACTGGTGGATCCTTATGTGGTTTGTTTAGCAGAACACACATGCAATGACACTGGGTGTGGTTCATGAAAAGAATAGACATGCAATGACAGTGGTGGATGCTTATGTGGTTTGTTTAGAGGAACAGACATGCAGTGGCACTAGTGGATCCACGTGTGGTCATGAGAAGAACACACATCCAATGACACTGGTAGATCCTTATGTGGTTCATGAAAAGAATAGACATGCAGTGACACCGGGTGTGTTTCATGAAAAGAACAGACATGTAATGACACTGGGTGTGGTTCATGAAAAGAATAGACATGCAATGACACTGGTGGATTCTTATGTGGTTCATGAAAAGATCAGGCATGCAATGACACTGGTGGATTCTTATGTGGTTCATGAAAAGATCAGACATGCAATGACACTGGTGGATCCTTATGTGGTTCATGAAAAGAACAGACAGGAAATGACACTGGTGGATCCTTATGTGGTTTGTTTAGAAGAACACACATGCAATGACACTGGGTGTGGTTCATGAAAAGAAGACACATCCAATGACACTGGTGGATCCTTATGTGGTTTGTTTAGAGGAATAGACATGCAATGACACTGGTGGATCCACGTGTGATTCATAAGAAGAACACACATCCAATGACACTGGTAGATCCTTATGTGGTTCATGAAAAGAACTGACATGCAGTGACACTTGGTGTTGTTCATGAAAAGAACAGACATGCACTGACACTGGGTGTGGTTCATGAAAAGAACAGACATGCAATGACACTGGTGGATCCTTATGTGGTTTGTTTAGAAGAATACTCATGCAATGACACTGGTGGATCCATGTGTGGTTTATGAGAAGAACACACATCCAATGAACTCTAGTGGATCTATCTTGGCATAATTTGATGTATTCCATGATGTATTTCATTGTACAAGACACTTTCCATTTTTATACTACTCAGTTTTGCCCTTGGTTTTATGTGGTACTACTTAGTTTTGCCCCCCTCTCTATCTTTCATAGAAGCCCGAACCTGTGCTCACCCTGTCTGCTACTCCCTGATTGGTTATCACAGTTGTCACGCGGATCATGCGCACCAACCGTTGATTCTGTGTGATCCAACAATGATCGTTGCACACGTCATGCCCTTCATAGTACAACGTTAGACAGCACGGACGTCTCCCTCCGCGAGACTTCTACAGGAAGGAACACGATGCCGTCCATGGAAAAAGTCGTCAAGCGGTCATGTCAAGTTTAATCAAGTCTGAAAAGCCTACTACTGCTACTACAACTCATGCACAGGGCAACGGGGTCATCGAATGCACGGTTGTCGACGGGACGCTGCAATTTATTGCCACTTGATTTTAATCAGACATATCCCATTTTTACGTAGCGCTATCAATCTCACTTCCAACTGGGCCCTATCACTAGTAAATTCCATGAGTCAAGGGCCCCCCATGAAGGCGCAACAGCAGATGGCTCGATCGTCGCCAAGCAGGCGGAGGCGTCTTCTCCGGGCACGACGCCGCTCGTCGCTGCGCCGTCGAGGGTGCGAACTCATTTGTCCTGCCAGTAGCCGTCGCCACCGAGCAGCAGGTGGTAGCCGTCGCCGCCGATCACCAGGTGGTAGCCATCACTGTCGAGCAGCAGGTAGTAGCCGTCGCCGCCGAGCAGCAGATGGCCGACAACGTGGTGGTGCCAGCGGCAGATCAAGATGGGGGGCAGGCGGCAGGCGGAGGAAATCCGGTGATCTACATCGACCATTGCCGCAATCGCGGAAAATGATGAGTTCGAGGAGGAGGTCCCTGATGAGGAGTCCAAGGTACTACATTGCTAGCTTCTCTAGTCGCAGCCGCAGTTTTCACTGTTCATACATAGGTTTGCTCAATCGTGTACAGATTCTTTTGCTCTTGAAGTAGGGTAGTATATATATGATTCGATCGGTTGATTGATGCATCTGCCATCTAGTCACAAAACCCCAATCCATCTAGTCACAAAACCCCAATCTGCTCATCTGCTATCTAGTTGAGTTTGCTAGTTGAGTGTTGATTTGGATACACATCAGGCCTATAACATTACATTTCTATTCCTTACTGAGCCCAATGATACAATTTTGCCCCAAAATAGTGCAAGGACATCTGATGGTCTCGTTTTCTTAGGGATGGTTAGTGGCCCTGAGGCAGCAATGCACATAAACAATATAGGTTGTGCTGTTGGTACTTTGGTTCCTCAACTCCATCTCTGAAACAAATTATGAGGCCCTTGATTTATTCTCCTATGGAACTACATATATGATCCTTGAATTGTTTCTGATCTTTTAATAATTGGTATGATGCATATGTATATGAATGGTTTTGATCATAAGTATTTTCCACATGTACCTGAAGATTAATTGTTTGGTTTTTTATTTATAATTACAATATTTAGGCTTGTTTTTGTACCTGACTATGTACATCCATGAATAATGTTTTGTACGATAACATTTCAATTTCTTATTGTGCCCAATGATTAAAATTTGCCCCAAAAGAGAGGCAGACACATTGGTGTCAGATTTTTTCAGGGACAAGTTAGTGAACCTGGGGCGATGTACAAGAACAATATAGGCTGTGCAATTGTTACTTGGCTCACTTACGTCGTCCCTGTAGAAACTTATGAGGCCTTAATCTTTATTCTACATTCATAGAACTATGATATTCGAATTACCTATTCCATGCATTAAGTGTATAAGAAATACATTTTAGTTTGTCACTGAGGCCGATGATTGAAATTTTCCCCAAAAGAGTTCAAGGGGAGACACGTATGACGGTGTCTTGTTTTAGGGATAGGTTGGTGAACCTGAGGCAGCAATGCACACAAACAATATAGGTTGTGTTGTTGGTACTTTGGTTCTCCAACTCCATCTCTGAAACAAATTTGGAGGCCCTAGATTTATTCTCATATGGAACTACATAAATGATCCTTGAATTGTTTCTGATCTTTTAATGATTGGTATGATGCATATGTATATGAATGGTTTTGATCATAAGTATTTTTAAGATGCACCTGAAGATTAATTGTTTGGTTTTTTATTTATAATTACAATATTTAAGCTTGTTTTTGTACCTGACTATGTATATCCCTGAATAATGTTTTGTACGATTACATTTCAATTTCTTATTGTGGCCAATGATTAAAATTTTCCCCAAAAGAGAGGCAGACACATTGGTGTCAGATTTTTTCAGGGACGAGTTAGTGAACCTAGGGCGATGTACAACAACGATATAGGCTGTGCAATTGTTACTTGGTTCACTCATGCCGCCCCTGAATAAACTTATCAGGCCGCAATCTTTATTCTATATTCATAGAACTATGATATTCGAATTATCTATTCCATGCATTCATAGTGTATACGAATTACATTTTAGTTTGTCACCAAGGCCGATGATTGAAATTAGACCCAAAAGAGTTCAAGGAGAGACACGTATGATGGTGTCGTGTTTTAGGGATGGGTTCGTGAACCTGAGGCAGCAATGCACACAAACAATATAGGTTGTGTTGTTGGTACTTTGGTTCTCCAACTCGATCTCTGAAACAAATTTTGAGGCCCTAGATTTATTCTCATATGGAACTACATATATGATCCTTCAATTGTTTCTGATCTTTTAATGATTGGTATGATGCAGATGTATATGAATGGTTTTGATCATAAGTATTTTTAAGATGCACCTAAAGATTAATTGTTTGGTTTTTTATTTATAATTACAATATTTAAGCTTGTTTTTGTACCTGACTATGTATATCCCTGAATAATGTTTTGTACGATTACATTTCAATTTCTTATTGTGGCCAATGATTAAAATTTGCCCCAAAAGAGAGGCAGACACATTGGTGTCAGATTTTTTCAGGGACGAGTTAGTGAACCTAGGGCGATGTACAACAACAATATAGGCTGTGCAATTGTTACTTGGTTCACTCATGCCGCCCCTGAATAAACTTATCAGGCCGCAATCTTTATTCTATATTCATAGAACTATGATATTCGAATTATCTATTCCATGCATTCATAGTGTATACGAATTACATTTTAGTTTATCACCAAGGCCGATGATTGAAATTAGACCCAAAAGAGTTCAAGGAGAGACACGTATGATGGTGTCGTGTTTTAGGGATGGGTTCGTGAACCTGAGGCAGCAATGCACACAAACAATATAGGTTGTGTTGTTGGTACTTTGGTTCTCCAACTCGATCTCTGAAACAAATTTTGAGGCCCTAGATTTATTCTCATATGGAACTACATATATGATCCTTGAATTGTTTCTGATCTTTTAATGATTGGTATGATGCAGATGTATATGAATGGTTTTGATCATAAGTATTTTTAAGATGCACCTGAAGATTAATTGTTTGGTTTTTTATTTATAATTACAATATTTAAGCTTGTTTTTGTACCTGACTATGTATATCCCTGAATAATGTTTTGTACGATTACATTTCAATTTCTTATTGTGGCCAATGATTAAAATTTGCCCCAAAAGAGAGGCAGACACATTGGTGTCAGATTTTTTCAGGGACGAGTTAGTAAACCTAGGGCGATGTACAACAACAATATAGGCTGTGCAATTGTTACTTGGTTCACTCATGCCGCCCCTAAATAAACTTATCAGGCCGCAATCTTTATTCTATATTCATAGAACTATGATATTCGAATTATCTATTCCATGCATTCATAGTGTATAAGAATTACATTTTAGTTTTTCACCGAGGCCGATGATTGAAATTATCCCCAAAAGAGTTCAAGGGGAGACACGTATGATGGTGTCGTGTTTTAGGGATGGGTTCGTGAACCTGAGGCAGCAATGCACACAAACAATATAGGTTGTGCTGTTGGTACTTTGGTTCGCCAACTCCATCTCTGAAGCAAATTATGAGGCCCTAGATTTATTCTCATATGGAACTACATATATGATCCTTGAATTGTTTCTGATCTTTTAATGATTGGTATGATGCATATGTATATGGATGGTTTTGATCATAAGTATTTTTAACATGCACCTGAAGATTAATTGTTTGTTTTTATTTATAATTACAATATTGAGGCTTGTTTTTGTACCTGACTATGTATATCCCTGAATAATGTTTTGTACGATTACATTTCAATTTCTTATTGTGTCCAATGATTCAAATTTGTCCCAAAAGAGAGGCATACACATTGGTGTCAGATTTTTTTAGGGATGAGTTAGTGAACCTGGGGCGATGTACAACAACATTACAGGTTGTGCAATTGTTACTTGGTTCGCTAACTCCATCCCTGAAGAAACTTAAGAGGCTACAATCTGATGCAATTATTTGTCATTGTGTTGAGATGAAATGATATATGAACCGATCAAACTATTGCTGAGATGCTTTATCTTTGATATCCACGGATATATTGTCTTACATATACATGTTGTCAATTCTTGAGTTGTAATACAATTCAATCATATGTATGAGTTCTAAGTCATGTTCTTAAAAATCAACAGGAGGATGATGATGAAGTGGAAGATAGCAAGGTATCCAGGGACAACAAGAGTCGCTACGTGCTGAGGCGGTTACGGTGTGGGCTACTCAGTTTCCACCATAGGGGGGATTGTTTTTCCCATTCTGTGGCAGAGCAATCAACATGGACCTCAACAGCATGATCCAGCACGCGGAGGGCGTTGGCAGAGGCGGAGGCAGAAGCCATAGGCCGATTACCTTGGCACGGCATGCAGCCTACGGCAAATTCCTCCGGGATTATGTTAGGACTGACCTTTATCCCATCGACTAGGCTGTCGCTGCCTCCTGCTGATAAACCCCTGTCCTGCTAGGCGTCTCCGTGTCCCGGCCTCCTGCTGCAGCCCCTGCTTTTATTTTGTTCTAGTTAATTATTACCTGTGTGTGGCATGTAAGACAATATATCCGTGGTGTCTCTAGTGAACCATATATATTAATCTACTCCTTTATATGGAGTGCCTTAAAGTTTCTAGTGTTCAATTATATTTACTGATCATGCTCATGCACACTACAAAATATTTCTAGTGCTCGATTATATTATAATTTTGTATTGAAGTAACTAAATGTGTCACACGCATAATAAACTAGAACTAAAATCTAGTTCAAACACATAATGTATCACCACCACTTGTTGTCATCCTTGACTTGCTTCCCCTTCAGCCGCTTAATGTCGCCATCGTCCCAAGATCCCTGCTCATCCTGAAACCGCTTTCTGTCCTCCTCGCGCTTCTTCTCCTGGGCTAGCTTGCAACCAGGGCATAGCTCTCTCGCGAAAAACCCCGCCTTAACCATCCCATATTTCATAGTAATGAGCTTACTGTACAACTCGTACGCCATGTAGTCGTCTCTGGCTGCATACTCGAGGCGCACCTGGCTCATCGGCTTCCACTCCCAGTAGTCGTGATCGAGTCGCTTCAATTTCTTCAGTTTTTCATAGGATTTATCGATGATTTCCGCTGCCAGATCACGCATGCCATCCTTCTCTAGGTATGATTTGATCTTGTACAGATTTTGGATGTTGATGTGGTGCCCATCTGGGATTTTTATCAATGCACGAGAAAGCATAATTGTGTCATTTGTGATATCCACGCTAGTGAAAGTTATCCCTTTCCCACAAAAGAACTCAACCAGAGACGGACAACGCATCTCAGTTGGTTTACTCATGCACTTAGATGGTTCTAGGGATGTAAGGGAACAAGGGATGCAGAAGTGGTGATCTTAAATTTAAATTTTACATACCTGCAGAAGTGGTAAACGAGGACCTCCTCATGTATGGAGATTTGCACGACAGCGATCTCTTGTGGAGGATTTTTTCGCTTATTTGCATGGGTGTACTCCAAGTCTAGCCCCACAAACTTATGCTTCTCTTTCTCAAGCAATTGCTCAAACCTAGCGAGAGTTGTCTCCACAGTCGCTACATCATTTGTGTACACCACTGTCAAAGTCGTGGTGCCATGGGCAGGGACCAAGTGGGTCTCTGTTGTGCGTTTCCCATCGTCCATGCTTGCAAGGAAATGGGTGAAAGGAACTGCCTGCAAGAGGAAGAAGAAGATGAACCGATGGTTCCAGCACAGAGGAAGAAGAAGCGCCCAGGAAAAACTGTAGAGGAATGACTGAGGAAGAGTAATGACTGCAGAAGAAATGTGGTAACTGCAACTTTAGGTTCAAGAACTCACAGTGGTTACATGGAGATCGTGGAAGTGCCTCCGGTTCAACAAGTGGGGCCAATTCCTACGAGAATATGAAATTAGCTCTGCATTTTTCTAGAAATTGAGAGAAGTCATTTATATTTTGTCTTTCATAATTAAACAGAATGAAGTTCGTACAGCCCAAGAGATTTGAACAAAAGAGATTTGCTAGTTTAACATACAACAACACTTACAGGCCCAGCATGGCAGAACTTGGAGAGCCCCAGAACTTGAGCTACCACAGAGACCTCGACAAAGGTGGCAGAATTGGTGCGGGTGCAACCACGGCGACGGCGAGCTCGGATTCTAGAGGAGGGAAACAGAACCGAGCATGGTCGACAAGGTGATAGATCTCACTAGGAACCAATTCTCGTCCCCGACCATGCCATGGGTGCGTCCACGGTGAGGGCGAGCTCCGACGCGGGATGGGGAGGAGAGCGGGGTCGAGCAGCTTCGTCACTTCCCAGCTCTGTGCCATGGCTACGACCACAGATTGCCGCTCCGTGGAAGAAGACGAGTAATGAATGCAGGCTCCAACGCTACAACCCTACAGGGAGGAGAGCTGGGCCGAGCAGGTTCATCCACGTCCCAGCTCTGCGCCATGGCTGCGACGCCCCACAGATTGCCGCTTCGAGGAAGACGAAGACGCGTAATGGATGCAGGCGCCAATGCTGCAAGCCTAATTGACACCTAAGCGACAGGAGCGACATAACGGTGAGAACTGATAGGAGGGGCCCAACCTGACGGTCGTTAGCCTGATTTTTTGTATTGAAACATAATGTTGAATTCTTGTCGAAAAAGACCCTCTTAGTATTTGGCACACCAACTGTAGTCATCGCTGATGATTTCAGGGAACTTGGGTACCGCCTTGCCTAGACACCCCAACTTTCGGGCCGCAAAATGATATTCTCCTCTATGACACTATCTTCTTATTTATAATATAGCATGGTGGTTCATACATTCGAACGTGCGGTCCTCCAGTTGCAGAAAATAGGATGATACCCCCACATGTCGTAGGATCCAGCCAATACCACTACTCACCAAATAAGCGCAAGCCCACTGCCCAGTTGGGAGTGCTTAGCTTAAAGATAAGGGTATTTTTCTTAATCCACTTACCATGGTCTAGTCTGATTTAATTATTATCCACTTAGTTTCATGCATGCTTATATAGTCATATGACTACAGTCATATGTGAATCTAGATCTAGATCTATCTATTTGTCTGACTATCTCATACAATCATATGACTACTACTGTATTAAACAGTTGAGCTCTGTTGCTATTTATGCAGATTGAAGGTGATGTTGCGGAGGCTGAAGCTGCTATAGAGGCTAGTAGATTGTTAATGCCCCAACCAAAAACGGACATCATCTACACGTCGAGGAAGCGCAACCACAGTACCCAGGTGGACAGTGACCTCTCTAAGAAGTGAGTATAATTTGGAAATCCACAATTTCACATGTTATGATTTTCTATGTTATTGTTATCAGTTATATCTTTACTCTTATCATAATTTCACAAACATCAAGTCAGTTTGCTTTATACGCAATGGTTCCGTCTGATATTATTAGATTTACATGCTCTATACATAATTTAACCTTTCCACTTAATTTCATTGAGTACAATGCACCAGCTGCTTCGCCCTTTGTTCTATCGTCCTCTTGTCAAGCTTGTGGGTTGAAAGTGAGGCCCTATATGCCCTTTAAAAGGAAGAGGGAATAAAAATGGTGCATGGCCACCCTTTGTGAAGGGTACCCATGGTACCAGGTATTGTTTCCAAGTGGTTTAGAACGACTTGATGTAAGCTCTTGTTTCTCACTTTTCTTATTGTTGTCTTACTTCTCTATCAATTTTCTCATGAAGGTTGTCCGTTGTGTCACTTGCCCCATTATAAACAAGCTGTGTGGAAATGACAAATTTATGACTCTATATAGAGAGGGCCCTAAAGGCACGTGGCAACTATATGATATGGATGTCTCCAATATGATGGCCACCACCTATTTGGGTGGACGAGGTTGGTCCAAGTATGTCAGTGAGAACGATCTGAAGCACGAGGATGTGGTGGCCCTTGATTATAGCAAGTATGGGTAGATATTTTCAAGTCATTGTACATCTGTTCACTTAAGGACCAAGAACAGAGGTAGTACTAACTTAATCTGCTTCTATACTCTTCACAACCTCCGATGATTTTCTTGCCAGATACTATTCTACACCACTGTCTTGTACTCATCATACGACTCTGACCACTTCTGCAGTCGGCTTCCCCTTATGTACCCCCAAGAAGGAATCCAACATCAAGCTGCTAGCACTGGTAGCGGCCCCAATTCCTACAACAACACATGTTGAACTAATTATGAGAAATAATAGAGGTAGTAACTTAATTTTCTTGAATACTCATCATATCATTTGCTCACTATCTTTGGAGTAACTGTTGTGTAAGAAACCATTTAACTTGTACACATCACATATGTATCAAGTTGCTTTCACCGTCACCGGCTATAAACACCCTGATTTTTAAGTCCAGATGCATGTTATGCCGTACATCGCAATCCCAGGATTACCATTTTTGTGAGACATAACAGAAGTGGTACCACAGTACATCATCCATTATAAACCATAATAAAGGTCTTACAAATAAAGGATCTCATGATCCAGTCTTAATACCATCAAAGCAGCGGAAAGTAAACATAGTAGGCTCCATCTTCATGGTCACAGGCAATGCTGATGATGGGAGATGATCCTAGTTATCATAGACCTCCTGCTGTCCATCTTTCGGGTAATCCTCCTCATAGTCTGGCCATGGGAATAGCTAGGGAAAAAGCCATGAGTACTCTTTAAGTACTCACAAACTAACACTAGCACAAGTAAGGTAAAAGCTAGTAGGAATCTTAAGCTCTAAGTTTGTTTGCAAAAAGCCAGGTTTACTTCATCAACTAAGGGAGAAACAATATTTCATGTCCACAACTCTGTTGTGGTCACGTCAAAGTAATCTTTCAAGTCACAAGTCATTTTAAAAACATCTGACATTGGAACAGTATGGCCACTCCAACTATCCATAACCGCGGATGCGGCTATTCGAATAGTTTGACACTCTAGAGAGGTGGTATACTTTCACCACAAAATTCGATACATCCATGAGGGGTAACCCTGAATCATCATACTTGGTATGCGGATAATCAATCCTAACCTTTCAATTACACACCCTAGTATAGGAACCTCCCCTATGAGTTTGGCCTCCCAACCATGGCCATCTGCCATCATGGGCACTACATAGGTGGACATTCATCACGAGGTAGCCTCAGCTCAACCTCTTCCACAAGGGAACCCATACTAAGACATATAAACTTCTAGTTAATCCCTACCGAACTCAGATATTGTGGCTGTACGGTAAAATTGGAATGGTATCGCATCCGAACCCAACCATCAGTTTTTATCAAAGCCAAGGCTCATGCCTCATCAGTTTCATCATCAAACCATTCTTTTTCATAACACATGTCAAAACATTTCAATAGAATGAATCATCATTCCAAGGTTTTCATAATCCTTTTCACCAAGTATTCCCGTCTAAAGTGATGAAGTTTTAGCTTAGCACTAGCCACTAATGTTGAAGGTATCACTATTGGGGGTGCTAATCAAGTATAAGTATCCAGGACTAATTCTATAGTCTGGAGGGTATCCATCCTACTTTCCACTACTCATAATTCACTCACTAGAGAAGAAATTGTAGTAAATGGGAAAGTAAAGCTTGGAGTAAAACTGGGAATTGGTAAGGTTGTATCTCAAAGATGTGTATATGGTATCTGTACAAGTTAGCTTGCATAGCTAAACTTGCATGGATAGCTTGCATAGTGGGCTTGCATAGTTTTAGCTTCCCTTGAGTAGTGCATTTGTTGCAGTAGTTGAAGTTTTCTTCCTCCTCCTCGAAGTACTCCTTCTCGTTGTAGCCCGGGTCGATACTAGCGTCTATAAATACATTGAATGTACACAATCACCAGACAACACTTCACTACTTCTATTTAGCACACAAGGCTCATACTAGATGATCTAGCATCATCTCAATCATCATATGGAATGTTAACACATTTTTATTTATCTTATTTGAGAAAAGTAATTTCTACTCATTGAAACTATTTAAGATTTAATATTCTCCAACTAGAATAGGGGATCATATGGACACATGTCATCACCACGTATTCCAATACTTGGGAATGTGATTCAAAATGATGGTCATGCATTACAAGATTTAATATTTCTATTCAATAATATTTATGTGACTAGAAATGACTATATAGCTTTCTTTTAATCCTTGTCCATGTTTAATATCTGTAGAACCAAATCTTTTTACATATTCATGTAGAGCATGGCAAATGTGTTTTTTGAGAGTTGGTATCAACACAAAAGCATTTATAGTTTATTTTAGAAAAATGTTTGAAGTGACAAAAGTCTCTGTATTGTTATTCTTGGTAGAGGTTCTGTATAATTTCGAATGGTTTGAATCCAACGGAAGTGATTAGATATTTTCTATATGTTTCCAACAAAATTGGAATCATGCAATTTGGATTAGTACATCTCTTTGAATTGAATTTTAAATCTACTGACAGAATATGGTTTTAACTAAATTGGCAAAATCTTATTTGAATCACTGGGCTCTGCGCGGGAAAATACATGGGTCTGCCCAACTACACAATGCTGGCACAGCGGGCTGCTGATAGAACAGTCCCACGCGTCAGCGACTAACCCTAACTGAAATGGTATCTAGCAATCCTAGCCCTACGATTAGAATAGGATCTACGGTTGCGGTTCGTCGTCTCCGTCGAACTGCTCCGGCAAGATACAAACCCTAACACAGCGGTGGGGGTAACTAGGGACTTACCAGGGCTCCAGCTAAGGTCGGCGATAGGGGCGGTGGGGTTTCGATGACGGCGGATCTATTGGCGGTCACGACATCTCCTAGGGTGGCTCCAATCAATGGCTTCCTTCCTTGACTGCAGCGGTGGACTCCGACCAAATTTCGGTGTCGTGGTGCTCGCCTTGCTCTAGGGAAGGGTCGGTGAGGTTCTTTTGTGAGTGGGGAGTGGAATGGTGTGAAGAATGAGGTCTGTGGTGGACTCTATTTATACCCCAGCGTTGGAGGCAGGGCGGCATGGTCGGGCTCCTCCGGTGACGTTGCTACAAGTCTCGTTGAGCATGGCGGAGGGCATGGGTCGATGCGGGGGACTGTGGCGATCATCATGCGAGTGACAACACGACAAGGGGTGGTCTCTGTTGGTCACGCGACGTCGGCGCTCTGTTCGGGTACGCGGGTGTTTGTCACTAAGTACGGTGGTCACGGGGCGTGTGGCGGTGAACGGTCATGTCTTGGAGGTCACTAGTGCCACGACGACTACGGGTACGAGCGGAGAGAGCGAGGCGTGGCGTGTGCGAGCGAGGTAGCTGCCGCGCTCTGTCGTGCTCTCGGCATGACAGAGGCTTAAATGGGCGCGGAGATTATAGTTCTCCACTCATCACCGTTGGTCAAGGGTTAGACAGGGGGTGGTGGTGAGGTCATGGCTAGCTTCTAGGTGTCGTGGGAGTGGGCGGCGCGGTGTGCAATGACTGGTTCGTGCTCGACCGGCATGGATGGCTCGATACAAGCATGCCACTGGTGCGACAGTGGAGATGAGTCTCTCCACTGCACGTCCAAGTACCAGGAATGATCATGGGCAAGTAGTGGAGCAGAATTGAGTACATTTGATGATCAATTGATATATCAAAATAGTGTATAGTGGTTGAGGTTGTACTGTGTCTGCTAGGTGCTCGACCAAATGGTCACATGAAATTTAATTTCAAATTTTTTAATGATTTTTGGTGAGTGATTTGAGTACTTTCTTAGTAGTCTATGGTTGCTGGGAATTTCCAAGTGGAGTTTATTTAAGTGGTTTTTGAAAAGTGACGATCTAGGCATATGAACTTGATTCAATTTTGAATTTCTTCTCAAATGGGTTTGAAAATAGTTTCTATCATTTTATAAAGTTTGCTTGGATTCACTTTTACTTGGTCTAGCAAGAGGTGAAAAGAATTGGAATGGTTTCTATTAGAATTCTTTTACTAGGAACACCCAAAGTGGTCTAGTGATTAACTTTGGCCAAAGTGACCATTTGATCATATGACTTATATTTGATTTTCTTTGCATTTGATTCTGCTTGGAAATGATCTAGATGATGTAGTATTCATTTTAAACTAATACTTATCATTTGTAACAATCAATCATGGAAATTTCAAACATTCATGCATTAATGCAAATTACACATGCACTCATATAAAGTTTGATAATAAATTTTTTTGTTAACCCTAAAGTTGGGGGATTAGAGCTTGATAAGCTTGATTAATACTTTTGAGGTGTTACACCGGTGCCTGATACATTGCAAATGTATCTATAATTTTTGATGTTCCATGCTTGGTTTTATATACTTTCTTGTGTTTTGTCCACACTTTGTAGTACTTTTCATATGATTTCTTGGACTAACCTATTAACAAGAGCCACAGTGCCAGTTGCCTGTTTTCTGCTGTTTTTGGTTCCAGGAAAGTCAGAAAATCAATATTCTCGGAATTGGACGAGACAAAAGCCAAAGTTCCTATTTTCCCGGAAGACTCAGGGAACCAGAAGGAGAGTCGGAGAGGGGCCACAGGGTGGCCACACCATCCCATGGTGCGGGTCCCCCCTGGCCGTGCCACCAGGTGGTGTGGGCCCCCTGGCCGCCCACCGACCTTGCGCTATGGCCTATAAGAAGCCTCCTGAGGCATAAACCCTAGATCGTCAAGCCTCCAACCACGAAAAGTTCCGCAGCGCCGCCGCCACCGAAAAGGAGATTCGGGGGACATAAAGTCTCTATTCCGGCACCCTGCCGGGACGGGGAAGTGCCCCCGGAGCCATCTCCATCGATCTCCACCACCATCTCCATCACCATTGCTGATTTCCATGATGAGGAGGGAGTAGTTCTCTCTCGAGGCTAAGGTTCTACCGGTAGCTATGTGTTCATCTCTCTCTATGCATGATCTTATTGAGATCATGAGCTTGTAATCTATAGATCTATTCTGCTACTCAAGTGCTTTAATGAATCTCTGCTCTCCCCATGTGTGTGAAAGTGACAGCGTGCACACCATGGTAGCACTTAGGCTAGAGATTACAAATACTTGTTATGAGTTATATTTGGAGTTGGATGTTTCTATGAAATTGTGGTGTTTGTTGGACTCATCTAGTGCTTAGGGTGACAGTGTGGGGTTTTCTAGATGGGAAAGGCTTACTTTGAGGTGTGCTGTTATAGCCCTCCCAACGATTAGAGTGTCCAACCGGAGAGTAGTTAAGAGTAGTATCATAAAGAGAAGATATTTATGAGAGAGTGTTCACTAGTGAAAGTATGATCCCTAAGCCTTGTTTCTAAGCATTGATACACCGTTTGCAATTAGATCTGTTACATGTTTGCTTACTTCCATCTTTATTTCAGTTTGCTTTTAGTCTTTTCCACGCCATCAAGTTATTTTCTATCACCATTACCACTTATAGTTATCTATACCACTTGTATTTCACTATCTCTTCGCCGAACTAGTGCACCTATACACCTGACAAGTGTATTGGGTGTGTTGGGGACACAAGAGACTTCTTGTATCTTGATTGCAGGGTTGCTTGAGAGGGAATACCTTTGACCACTTCCTCCCTGAGTTCGATAAACCTTGGGTGATCCACTTAAGAGAAAACTTGCTGCTGTTCTACGAACCTCTGCACTTGGAGGCCCAACAACTGTCTACAAGAATAGAAGTGCGTATACATCAAGCTATTTTCTGGCACCGTTTCCGGGGAGGAAAGGTAAAAGGTATTCACACCGGAGGACTAAAGAAGAAGAACCTCCCACGGCAAATGCCTATTTTCTGGCGCCGTTGTCGGGGAGGTAAGGTAAAAGGTATTCACACTGGGGGATTAAAGAAAAATAACCTCCCACGGCAAACACCTATTTTCTAGTGTTAGTACTCGAAGTTATTTCCTTTAGATTCTGCAATTTTGTCTTTTTGTTTCTTGTTTTCACTAGTTAGGCTTAATGGAAAACAACAAAAAATTAGAGAGCTTTATAGTATTTATCTTGAGTTAGGACATGAAGTATTTGAAGAGAAAATTAATAAACCTATGGAACTTTATTTGCATGCTAATAGCAACATTGTTAGTATGAATTCTTTGGACACCATTATTGCTAATGCTATGGAAAAGTCTAAGCTTGGGGAAGCTAGTTTTTATGAAAATGATCTTTTTAGTCCCCTAGCTTTGGAAGATAGCTATTCTATTGCTTATGATGATACTATGCCTCCAATATATGATGATTACAATGATGAATATGATATTTTCAGTCCACCTACTATTGAGGAGAATATTAATGATTATAATATGCCTCCTATATTTGATGATTATGTTGATGAGAATAATAATGATAGCTATTTTGTTGAATTTGCTCCCACTATGATTAATAAGAATGACTATTCTTATAGGGAGAGTAATAATTGTTTTATGCATGTGGCTCATGATAAGAATGTTTTATGTGATAGTTATATTGTTAATTTTATTCATGATGCTACTGAAAGTTATTATGAGAGAGGGAAACATGGTTTTATGCATCTCAATAATATTAAGTTTCCCCTCTTTATGTTGAAAGTCTTGAAGTTGCACTTGTTTTGTTTTACTATGCTTGTTGCTTTGTGCTTTCATGACTTGTTTATTTACAAGATTCCTATGCATAGGAAGTGGGTTAGACTTATATGTGCTTTGAATTTGCTCCTTGATGCTCTCTTTTACTTCAATTCATATTTCTTATGTGAGCATCTTTTCAAACTATCATGCCTAACTTAAAGGCATTAAAGAAAAGTACTTATTGGGAGATAACCCAAAAGTTTTAGATGAGTCTTGGAAGTTATTACCTCTGTAATAACCTCTCCTTATCCTTTTTATTTGCTTTTTTGTGCCAAGAGTAACCTCTAATGAGAGAGAAGTAATGATTGTGAAAGTTGCTGTCCCGAAACAGATTTATGTGCTTCGCCGTAAAAATTCGTGAGAGAGCTCTGTATGTCGGATTGAGCTGTAATGTTTTCTGCTTCTGCCCCAGGTATTTATCTAACTTTCATTAGTTCAATACTTTTTTATTTGAGCAACAGAAGGTCTTCGAAAAAATTCGTCTTTACCTGCTTGTCTGTTTTGATAGATTTCTGCCATTTTCTGCATTTGCTTCTTGTTAGTTCGTTCTTGAGTTCTTTTGGAGAATTGAAATTTTTGAGGGAAGTGCTACAGTATCTAGTGTTCTAATGGAAGTTTATTTGGTGTTAGAACTGAATCTTAAGACTTATTTATGTTGAGTGCACTAATGTTGCTAATAAAGATTGTGTGAAGTTTTGTATGAAGGAAAAATTTCAGGTGTATGGAAGGAATGAGTAATGAGATGAAGAATGGACTAAAGCTCAAGCTTGGGGATGCCACGCGTGTCACCCCAAGAAATATCCAAGAAGTACAAGCGTCAAAGCTTGGGGATGCCCAAGTCATCCCCTTCTTCATCAATAAAAATCCCAGGTTTCTTCCAAACGCTTCATTTTTATTGTTTCATGCACAGTTGTGTTTTTCTTGGAGCGTCTTCTTTTCGTTTTTGTTTTAGTTTTTCGTTTGCTTGGTTTGCTTAGTTTGCTGAATAAATTGGTTGGACCCCCTCTTTCATACATTGGTTTGCAAATAGTTTGGTTTGGTTTGGAAAAGACTAGGAAAGTTCATGCTTATGTGGTAAAAAGAGCTCGTTTTTGACTGTGGCTATGCTTTGTCATGCCATGCTTGATATTGTTTTGGCTTTATGCTTAGTATTCTTTGTTGTAGAATGACTTGTTATAAACAATTGAGATTTCTTAATGTGCCTTGGATGAATCATGCGTTGTTTTAGCATATTAAAGCATAGTATAGTGGTATTCTCATTTGATGCTTTATTTGGGTTTACTTGGCGCATGCTCACACCATGTTATGACTATCCCAAGTCACCATAGCCTTTATGATCCTTTAGTTTTCAACTGGTAGTATTACTTTATGCCTTGATCAATGATTTTTTGTCGCTCTGCATGATTATGGCCATTATTGCTCTCTTAGTTTGGCGCTCCCAGTCTTTTGCTAGCCTCCACAACAAAGTATGAGTTCCACTCATGCATACAACTCCCTAAACCAAGTTATTACAAAGAGTCTACCATACCTACCTACTAGCTTATGCTATTCCAAGTATATTCATGCTTTTGTTTACCTTCCAAATTAAACTTGTTATGAGAAAACTAGTGATTAAAGCTCTCACGAACTTGATGGCACACTTTACTTTTCTTGCCCTTAATAAACTTGAACCATTGTGTCTTCTATGTTGTATATGCTTGCACTTATTTGTCGGGAATTAGCAGAACCATGCTTTCATGGGGAATGCTTTCAACATTGTACTTGGTACTTGTACCTAGTTGATATCATGCTCTTTTGTATATGGATGTCGTTGGTGTGAAATGAAAGGGGAGCTTGTAAGTCCATGGAGTTATCTATATGTGTTAAAGAAACGCCTGGGCTGCTGGTCTAATCCATGCTGACATGGTGGAAACCTGCAGCGTAACCATAATGAGCTGTCTATGAAGCATTCTTCTTATAAAAAAGAGTCATATATTGAGAAAAAAAAGAGATACTATGAAAAGAGGAAAGAGAGAAAAAAGCACCATATTCCCATGGTAAATAAGAAGAATGCTGAGATGCTCGTTGTCTGCTTGCCTTGTCATTTTGATATGGGGATTCTTCCGTATCATCGGGCAAGGGGTACCCAGTTGGCGGTTCTCTATGATACACATGTACTTACGATGACAAGAACTTACCAGTGACTAAACTTGAGTAGCAGGAGGAGCGGCCCTCGTATACAAGGGACATGAGATTTCTGACTTATACTTCGTCAAGCATGTACACCATAGTTTGTTCACTTTAACCTTAATCACTTCAAGATTCTTATGATAGGGGCAATGAGAGCTGAAAGCTATAAGTACCATAATTTTTGGAAGCTCTTTATGAAACTTGAATCTCTGCTTCCTTCTATGAAGGCCTTTCTTCCACCATTATATTGAGTCTCCACCTTCTATCTTTATGAACTTACTTGGAGAGAATAGTGGCCATTCTTAGTTCTATGTGCATTGTCCCAAGACTAGTTGATTGATGCATAACTTGATATTGCTTGTTCTAAACTATTTGTATCTAGTCACTCTTATGAACTTTGAAGGTGTCCTATGCATTTATATTTGCTACTCTATGAGGGACAAGCTGAATGCCACTATGCTATGTTTTCTTCATGTGAAACAAACAAACGTCTTGCAAAGCATTGTTATTCATGAATCTTTTGTTTGTGCCTTTTCATGTTGTAACATAGTTGCTTTGTCTTATTGTTACAACTTTTTCTTTCATGTTATGTTGAAGTACTATGATCCCAACTTTGAATGTTTTGCAAATAGTTTGATTAAGTTTATGATGGTGCATGTCACCTCAAAAATTATTCTTTCTTTTTATCACTTACCTACTCGAGGACGAGCAGGAGTTAAGCTTGGGGATGTTGATACATTGCAAATGTATCTATAATTTTTGATGTTCCACGCTTGGTTTTATATACTTTCTTATGTTTTGTCCACAGTGCCAGTTGCCTGTTTTTTGCTGTTTTTGGTTCCAGGAAAGTCAGAAAATCAATATTCTCGGAATTGGACGGGACAAAGCCAAAGTTCCTATTTTCCCGGAAGACTCGTGGATCCAGAAGGAGAGTCGGAGAGGGGCCACAGGGTGACCACACCACCCCATGGCGTGGGTCCCCCTGGCCGCGCCACCAGGTGGTGTGGGCCCCCTGGCCGCCCACCGACCTTGCCCTCTGGCCTATAAGAAGCCTCCCGAGGCATAAACCCTAGATCGTCAAGCCTCCAGCCACGAAAAGTTCCGTAGCGCCGCCGCCACCGAAAAGGAGATTCGGGGGACAGAAAGTCTTTGTTCTGGCACCTGCCGGGACGGGGAAGTGCCCCCGGAGCCATCTCCATCGATCTTCACCACCATCTCCATCACCATTGTTGATTCCCATGATGAGGAGGGAGTAGTTCTCTCTCGAGGCTAAGGTTCTACGGGTAGCTATGTGTTCATCTCTCTCTATGCATGATCTTATTGAGATCATGAGCTTGTAATCTATAGATCTATTCTGCTACTCAAGTGCTTTAATGAATCTCTGCTCTCCCCATGTGTGTGAAAGTGACAACGTGCATACCATGGTGGCACTTAGGCTAGAGATTACAAATACTTGTTATGAGTTATATTTGGAGTTGGATGTTTCTATGAAATTGTGGTGTTTGTTGGACACATCTAGTGCTTAGGGTGACAGTGTGGGGTTTTCTAGATGGGAAAGGCTTACTTTGAGGTGTGCTGTTATAGCCCTACCAACGATTAGAGTGTCCAACCGGAGAGTAGTTAAGAGTAGTATCATAAAGAGAAGATATTTATGAGAGAGTGTTCACTAGTGAAACTATGATCCCTGGGCCTTTCTAAGAATTGATACACCGTTTGCAATTAGATCTGTTACATGTTTGCTTGCTTCCATCTTTATTTCAGTTTGCTTTTAGTCTTTTCCACGCCAGCAAGTTATTTTCTATCACCATTACCACTTATAGTTATCTATACCACTTGTATTTCACTATCTCTTCGCCGAACTAGTGCACCTATACACCTGACAAGTGTATTGGGTGTGTTGGGGACACAAGAGACTTCTTGTATCTTGATTGCAGGGTTGCTTGAGAGGAAATACCTTTGACCACTTCCTCCCTGAGTTTGATAAACCTTGGGTGATCCACTTAAGAGAAAACTTGTTGCTTTTCTACAAACCTCTACACTTGGAGGCCCAACAACTGTCTACAAGAATAGAATTGCGTAGACATCAGTGCCCGCACTAGCACTGACCCTAGTTCCTGCACTGGCACCTATTGAAGTAAGGCGAAAGAATGGAAGTAGTAAGTTAATTTTTTTGTATACTCATCATATCCTTTGATCACTGTCTTGCGAGTAACTATTGTATAAGAGAGTATTTTTCTTGTACACATCTCATATGCCTCTACCACTCCTATAGTCAGCTTACCTACCCCTCAATAAAATATAGCATCAAGCTGCTGGCACTCGCACCAGTACCGGCTCCTGCACCAGCGGCCTACAAATAAGTGCATTGGAACCATCTGCTGCACCAGCACCATCTACTGAACCAGCCCCAACATAGGCACTAGAACTGGCACCAGCCCCAGCACAGGCACCGACACAAGCTCCTGCATCAACCCGAGCACTACCTTGTCGCATTTTATCCTACACATGTGTGATCACCAAGTCACATAGGACAATGTATGTGAGTATATGGCGGTAGATAAACTGCCATGAATGTCTTCTCCTTAAATTTCACATGATTCAGTGCATTTTCCTTATTAATTGTGCATCTATCTCTTGCTTTGACTCACAAATTTCCTAAGAGTGCCATAAAGCAACTCCAGGCCAAACAAAAGAGCACAATAGTCTTCAAGATCTAGAGCCAAGGAGTGTAAACCGAGGGACGATATGCCATTAACTAGATAGATGGGTGCTTAGCAGCTACTTCTAGGTGGATCAAGTTCAGGAAAGCAGCAAAACTTACCATCGGAATTATGGTCAAGGTCGTTGTATCTCACTGCCCTAAACGTTGCACTCTGGTCATGAAGTTCCTAGATATCTAGATCTTTGGTAGCATGGTTTTGTAATTAATTATGTGGTTTTCTTATCTCCAATGATCATATATGGATGGTAAAACCGTGACAACCCCTTGCTGGATTGGAGCTATGACTAGTACGTATTGGTATGGTATATATGTATCTATATCACGGTTCCCTATATGACCAACTATTATGACAATTATTGTGTTCCATCTCAATTTGTATTTTGGTCATGGACTGCTGGGGAATAAGCAGATTGAACTCTAAGAGGCAAACTGTTGGGGAACGCGCTACGGAAAACAAAAAACTATTGCACATAACCAAGATTGAATGCAACGGTGAGGTAACGGAACATACCCTTGTAGATCGAACTAGCGGAAGGTTGTTGATGACGAGGTTAATCATGCATCGATCCCCGTAACAAGGCTTAGCGCGTCGCGAGGAGATGTATTATCCCATGGACGACTCCAAAGAACTAGGGCTCCAAGTGTCGCACCTCCACCGGTATCCACACGTGCAACAAGAACGGCACAACGTCGAGGCAAGATCAAGAACTCGTGGATAAAGCGGGAATGTGTCAATAAAGTCCCGGTAGCACTCCATCGATGGTCAAGATTCGGTCTAGACGGGGTAGAAGAGGAGCTACTGTGGGTGTTGCTGAAGATCTCCTCCACGTGACGAATATTACAATGTGAGGAAGAGGAAGAGGACCGGACGCCGAGGTGGCAATGGCCGGTGGCAGTGGCGGCAACGTCGGGCAGTGGGCGCGACGGCCACTGCCAGCGGTGGCGGTGGCTTGGGGCGGGGCTTGTCATGGACTTGTGTGTGTTTTCCCTCGCCCTCCCCCCTCAATATAAAGGTGGATTCCCTCCTCCATCGAGGAGAGTAGGACTAGGATCCGTATCCTACAAGGACTCCTCCTTGTTTCCTTTCTTCTAGCAATTTGAGAGAGAGAGGAAGTCCATATCCAATATGGAGTCTGCATCAAATATGGAGTCCTCCCTAAAACCAACTTGGGGGAAGTTTGGGACCGAGGAGGACTCCTCCCCCCTCATGGCCTTTCCTCGTCCCTCTTCCTCCACTCGCCGGCCCTAGGGGAGGCCCTGGCCAATTCGGCTAGGGTCTACCCCCCACCCCGCGTGCGCGCACACGTGTGGGCCCATGCGGCCCTTCGTCCCATGGGACCCACTGGGATATTAATAAATAATAATTTATTATTTATTATTAATATAAATATTTATTCTGAAGCTTTCCAAATTAACTTCCAAACACCTACGAATTAATGCGAAACCTTCCTAAAATGTTCGTAGCGTCCTCTTTATGGTCTGGAACCATTCCATCCACTATCGGTGATATCAGAGACACCTCCAGAATATCCCGGCACACTCCAAAACATCCTTTCGGAATTACTTCATCCAACTTTCTCATTCACACTCACATTCTAAAATGTCTTAAACATCTTAAGCATGTGACCGATGAGTGCATATTTGCATCATGTTTTATATTATTATTTTGCATTGTAGTAGTAGGATCTTGGTATTTTACGGTGTTCGTGCGCACATTTTATATCTATTTTCACCAGGATCAGGACAGATGATGGATACAATGGACACAATTCTTGGAGCAGTTGTATTGGGGGAGAAATGGAGTCAAAAACAACGTAAATCGCTTATTTGGGAAATATCAATAACACCAGAAAAAAACGAAGCGATCGAGGCATCCAGAGAGTTTAACGACCAACTATACGGCAGGAATAATTTCTGGCCATATAGTTCCCGCCATATAGTTGGCGCCACCACCGCCTCCTCAAATAGTTTCACCCCGTGCAACTAGATCAGAGAGACGACATACAGAACAACCAGAAATCGCCAAACCTCACCTCTAGAAGGCATCTGGAGGGGAAACTCGTCCACCAGGGATCCATCTTCGCGCAGCGTAGATCCAAGAGGCTAAGGCATCGATCTTTGTCATCAACCGCTGCATCACCACCATCTCCATCCATCCCATCTACATCTTGTCTAGCTTGTTATAATTTTTGTACTCGTTGTGGATTCATACAAGTACTATGCATCTATGATAGATTTGTTATTTCCATGATGTTGATTGCCTCCATGTCTGAGTGGATCATTAGTTCTTAGGGAGATGGAGAAACCCTAGTATGAGAATGAAATAAGATAAAGTTTATTATGATCTTCATTGACCATGTGTTAGATTGTCTTCATCTTTATGTTGGAAGAAGTCGACATCTCAATATTTGCCTCTTGTGGGGACTTGATGGAGGGAACTACCTGTTGGTAAACAGAAGGTGTGTTAGCACTTACAGTGACTATAAAGCTGTTGGCACTCCTTATGTATCAACTTGGGAACCGAGGAAACTCACGGAACACTATCCATGCCATAGGATATGTCCTACGGGATTAAGTCCCTTAATAGCACAGTAATTTGATTTAATTTGTCCAAATATGGAGTTCCTCCCACAAATAGATGGTTGAGAATGTTCATGATAATAACCTTTACCTTAGATCTTTATAGTGCTAGAGGTGTATCCGTTACTCCCTGAGAACGCATTTTCCTTATTGCAGTTCCAATCTCTTCTACATACACGATACTTACTTTCTGTGTTTAGTTGTTTTACTTTACATATTGTTCTCTTATACCAAAAAACCTAAAAACACGCCATTTTATAAAATACTCGCAATTTATATTGTTACTTAGAACTTTATTTAGCATTTCTATTGTAATATTTAATTCAAGAGTTATTAGACTTCAAACTCCTGCTCCCTGTGGGATCAATATCTTTATTTTAAAACTAGCTACAGACGATCTATGCACTTGCAGTCATCAAGCTATTTTCTGGCACCATTGCCGGGGAGCTAAGCGCTATAGGTCTTTTAGTTTTTGCTTATTTATTTTTCCTTGCTAAGTTTTGTTTTGAGTTATAGGTTTCCACCAACATGATAGATTTAAGCATATGGCTAGTGCTAACCCACTCAGCCACTTTGGGAAGCCCTATGATATTTATAAAAGAGACAACTCCAACGAGAAGACAAGGGGGTTTGAAATAAATCCTCTACTACTTGGTATTCTACACAAGAAGCAATTTAGTGGAGATGAAGAAAATCCTGATCCATATGAGCCTATTGCATGTTTCAAAGATATATGTGGCACTTTCCAATTACCGGGATATACTGCTAATGAGGTAAGGGTTAAACTTTTTAGTCAGACTTTGACTAGTATAGCTCTCTCATGGTATAAATCTCTACCCCCCAGAAGCCACTACTACTTGGGATAATTTAGCTAGTGAGTTTGTAGAAAAATATTATCCATTATCAAAATCTTTTGGAATCAGGCGTCATTTAATGACTTGGAGGAACCGTCCTAATGAAGGACTAGTAAGACCTTATATCAGATTTAAAGATTTACTTAATCAATCTCCTCATCATGATTTTCCTGAATGGTATTTATTGCATATCTTTTATGGTGGTTTAATTTAACCTAATAAAATTGAACTAGACTCTTTCGCCCATGAACTAGAATCTTTTATGAGTTGGATGATGAGGATGAGGGGCCAAGAAATGCCCTCGAACCCCCTTGGCGCGTGTGGCGTCGGAGGATGTTCAATAGTGTGTCGTATTCATAGGAGGGCATCGAGAACCTCCCCTTGTTGAGGCCGAAGGCCCGTCCAGTCGGGCCATTTGCTGGGAGCGAGCCGAGCCCGAGGCGTTGGCTGCCCCTGTCCCGACGCGGGCGACCGAGAAGTGCCTCAAGCGGGGTGCCGGTGGTGCTTTTCTTCCCCCCGATGCGAGGAGGGCTAACTGGTCCTTGGTAGGATAAGAAGCAAGGACGTGAGACACCCTCGCGAGGCTTCCCCTTTTCCCTTGCTCCTTTCCTCGTTTCGCCATCTCGCTCTGTCGGTGCAGGTGCAAGAAAAGGAGGAAGACGAAGGCGACGAGGTCCGATTCAGGAGGAGCAGCGGGGCGTGCCGTGGGCAGTCCTGCATCCCTCAGGCTAGGAGTGCGCCCCGGAATCGTCTCCTTGCCTGCCCAGGAGCAGGCCGTGTTGAGACAGTCTGGCTGACGAGGGCCAGCCTGACTCTGAGGTGGTCGCAGGAGGTGGCGATGCCCTCCTTCTCAACGATCCTGTGGGATTGCAAGTCAAGACTCTGTCGCTAGTCCACGGCGACTGGGGAGAGCCTATCGGAGGAAGCCCACAAGCCCCCGATATGGTGGGGACAAGCATACTGGCCTTGCCACCGCCCGAGGGCGTCTCCCTAGGCTGGCCAGGGCGCCTGTGGGGCGTCATCGCAACTGCCTGCGTCGGGCTTGACTGGTTCCTTGCCGACATCGCTGTAGAGGAACTTCGCCTGGCCGGTGCGTGGCATCGTCTTCATCTGGAGCGGGCCGTTCTCGACCAGGCCTAGGAGCAGTGGAGAGCCCATGGCGACGCGATGAGCTCCGGGGCGATCAGGTCCTTGCGAAGTCGCCTCGGGAGGCCGTGAGGACTTCCATGTCGGCCAGAGTTTGCGTCCTGCCTCCCGGGACCTACTCCGGGGACCTGGCCGGCGCCGCTCGCGACTTCTTCGTGCGCGGCCGTGCACTTGCTTTCTCCGAGCGGGAGGTCAAGGAAGATTGTCGGAGGGTTGCTTAGAGAGAGCGGGATGTGGCCCTTCGGGAGGAGACAGCTCAGCTTTGCTAGGATGAGGCTTAGCTGGAGAGGATCCGGGTGGAGGTGTTTGAGGCCTAGCTGGGGATGGCCCAGCAGAAGCTTGCGGAATGCACGCCTAATGTCGACCGCCATAGTGCCAACACCGATGAGCGTCTTCGTCGCTGCTACGCCAAGGTTTCCGAGGAGCGAGAGCAAATGAAGAAGTACAACAAGGTGGCGCTTGATAGCTGTGAGATTCGACACATTTTTTACGGTTTTTATTGATGGTTTTCTTCCGAATTTGATCATTTTATGGATTTACCTAACGCTAATACTTTGGTAGCAAAGAAAACTTGTATTTTAATGTGCGTTTCAGGTTCTGGACGTCAACAGAAGGATTTAACTAGAGAAATGCAATATTCTGGAGAAAACAAGCAAGTCCCAATTTGGAAGCACGCGAGGGGAGCTCACAGACAGTTTAACGACCAAATATACGGTGGGAATGCCCATATAGTTCCCACCGTATAGCTGCCACCACCTCTGTCTTGTCAAAAGGGACAACTTCCGTGAAGGGATGGGGGACGAAAACACAACGCAGCAGCCGCCACACCATCCATAAGGGAGAAAGAAGGGATCCGGAGAAGAAGGAGAAGACGTTCTTCATCTCGCTCCACGATCTTCGACCTCCTAGCCAATACACCTCCATAGCCACTATTTGTATTTGAGAGAGAGAGGGATCTCCACCTTGTAAGACTAGGGTTTGAGATTGTTTCTTCCCATCTTGAATTGTGTTGGATATTTTTCTATTCTTATTGTGGATCTCCACGGTAATACCAAGATGAATTCCCTTTATTTGAATATATTGATGATATGTTCTTCTCTCATGTGTGAGTAATTCCCTTGGGCGTGGGAGATGTAGGGTATTGGTGAGGTGTGATGTGCCTTCATATATTTTCAATTAGTATTGTAATTGATTCTAGTTACTATATTATGTGTGCTTGACTGTTTGTGGGATGCTTAGGGCGTATTTGGTAGCCTGGGGCGACCCAGATATTCTCACCTCGTCCCATATTTTCGTGTTTGTTAGGTCGGCTCAGCTATATCCAGCACTGCTCACATCATACGAAAGCGCCCCTCGGTCCTGCGCAGATGGGACGCTAGAATCGAGCTTCACAACTAGGCACTGCCCAATCAATCCCGAAAAAACTGGCCAACGATAGGGGTCAGTGCCCCGAGACCCGCTTAGGCTATCATTTCCCCCCCCCGCACGCCCACGTCCCACCCCCACTCCACCACTGGTACCGGCCGGCGAGCTCCCCGTCCGCCCTTTCCAGGAGCTCCTCACGGCCAAGCATGAGCTCCACGACGAATTTGACATCTCGTCATAGTTCTGGGCCTCATTCACCACGCGCGGAGCTACGGCTCGTCGTTGTCCTGGCCTCATCCTGGCGCGCCTCGTAGCTGCGGCTCCCTAGCGGCGGCGTGTGGCGAAGTTCAGCGTCCCAGCATTGGTGCATGGCAGGCTCCCCTCGCCGGCTCCCGCCCCGTCCAGGTTGAGGAGGAGCTCGGCCTCCATAGCATGCAGGCGCAGCTCCTCTCGGCCTCCATATGCGCAGGCGCAGCTCCTCTCGCCGGTGGACGCTCTTCTCGCTGGCAGCACGGTGGATGCTCTCGTCGGCAACGACGCTGGAGCCCAAGCCAAACCTATAGGGACCCGATTGCTTTTCTGTTTTGTATCTAGGGACCCGATTTCTTTTTATTCTTTTGTGGCTCAGCTCAACGTATCCTACCTACCAAACATGATCTCAACCGAGCTCAGATCAAGTCACCTGGCCAAACAAACCACAATAATAAACGCTTGTATGATGTTCACATAACTAGGTTGAGCTTGTATCAATTAAGAAAGGCCACCCGACCTACCAAACACACCCTTAATGCTTGTTGTCCAATTAAGGGCCCAGACAATAAGATACCTTGTTCTACACAGATAAGATCTTGCTCGCTAGTGGACCGGCGACCCCTGGGTGACACAGGGATATAAATGGAAAGCTAGTTGACTCGAGGATAATGAGTAACCACTATGCTTATTGCATTAGTATGATCCAAGGAGCTTAAACGCTAAGATACCTAAAGGGTCTTAAACGCCTAGTGTTTGACCATGGTTTTGGTAGCAAGCTAGTAGGATTATTGAAGTTGGGATGAAATCTACCAAGAGGAGTTCTGGCTAATTATGGGTTGCTCGCCTACACATATATCTGTAAGATTATAATTGTTACACTCATACTCGTCCACCTGGCACATTCACTATCACCACGAACTGAATTTCCCCGCGCCTTGTTTCACCATCTGTAGAAGCCAACAAACAAATTCGTTCTTTACTTTTATCCTTTTATTTCTGAAGTTCAAAACTAGCTACAAACGATCTGTGCACTTGCAGACATCAAGGTATTTTCTGGCGCAGTTGCCGGGGAGCTAAGCGCTAAGTGTTTGTCTTTTGACATTTCAGGTGTTGGTACTACAAAATATTCTCCTTAGGAGACAAAGGGTCTACATGTTCTGGTAGGACCTACCTGCCAAATTATATTGAGCGAGTGCCTGCTCAGAGACATGAAGAAATTATTGAAAAACTTTTAAGATCAAATAAAGTTGAAGTTGAAAACCTGAATGATATTATGGAAATCATGTCTATTTACAGGATAACTCCGCTGAAACATGAGAAAACTCTTAGGGAATACAGTGCTCCAAGTTTTGAATTTCTTAAACAACCAATAGAGTTCCTAGAGTTAGAGAATATCGATTTGATGGTGGAATTATTAAAAATTTGCAGGAAAAAGCTTTTAGTGGAAGTGAAGATGAAGATCCAGGAAGGCATATAAGAGAGTTTGACGATGTGATAACATCACTTGGACCAAAAGGTTTGCCAAGAGACTTCTCTCGTCTTAAATTATTTCGATGGTCTCTTAAAGGTAAAGCGCTAGACTGGTTATATTCTCTCCCTCGCAATTACATTAAATGTTGGGAAAACTACATTACTAAATTCATAAACAGGTTTCTTCCTTTTAAAAGGTAACTGAACTAAGAAAGAACATAGGCAACTTTAGTTAGAAAGTGGGAGAAAACTACCCACAAGCCCGACAAAGATTCTTTGGGATGATCAATAGTATTCCTAATCATGGCTATTCCGAACTAACAATTTGCCATTTATTTTACCATGGTCTCAATACTCAATGTAGAGAACTTCTTGACTTCTCAGTAGGAGGATCAATAAATACCTTAACTATTAAGGAATGTTTGGAATTAATGTCTACTGTGGCTAAGAATGATTATCTATATAATCCTGATTTTGGCATTAAGCCGGAAAAAGGGATGCTTCGAATAACTCATGATCTTATGCCTGAGGTACGTAAAACTATCAAAGAAAAAGGTAGACCTTCTAAACTTGCGAAAACACTCCGCGATCCTAAACAGTACAGGTGCTCCATGCACAATCATAAATAAAGCAGTAACATGGCATAAGTACAGGATAGTAATAAAGCCCCAAACTACTTGTGGCCCCAAGAAATAGAAATGAATCAAGCTCTGGCTCAGGGGGGGTCCACAGCCTCCCGGATGTGGATAGTGCGAAAAATCAAGGAACAGGTATCAAGTACTCGGGGTCCTACGGGACACAAGTGAGCGTGGAAGAACCAAATAACATCTATTGCCCACTGATGCCTCTGCATTAGTTATATCTAGCATTTAATAGTTACATTTAAAGTCATGATCATCTCCACCAATAAGCATCTCCACCAATAACGATCTACCAGCATACCAACAACTGTGGTACTTGACAACACAAGATCGCACCTGAGCACGCAACTACGACTCGTAAGGCTAGCTATAACTAATGCATTTAACATCTATTGCCCACCGATGCCTCTGCATTAGTTATATCTAGCATTTAATAGTTACATTTAAAGTCACGATCATCTCCACCAATAAGCATCACCACCAATAACCATCTGCCAGCATACCAACAACTGTGGTACTTGACAACACAAGATCGCACCTGAGCACGCAACTACGACTCGCAAGGCTAGCTATCTACCAAACACAGGTAATAGGAGGTGTCCAAGGCAATATAGAGGCTGCAGGGGGTATAACTGGGGTACGGAAACTAAAGCATCGCGACACGGATAGCAATAGATCAACAGGAGGAAATAAAGACTATAAATGAAAAATAGGTAGAAGGGGAAGAGATGCTCGCCTGGGAAACACTCCCGAAGGTTCATATACGGAGAACTTGTCGATACTCGCATCCACTCATCGGCCTATTCTGCGAAGAAGCAAACACTAGAAGAAACACCGGATGCAATATTTAATACTATGGCAGAAAATCCGGCATGCTTATGATATGATGCAGATGCGGTGCAATTAGGCAGTATTAAGCGGAACCGGGGTCTCGAAAATTAATTAAACGGTTCAAGTTATTTAACTAACCCACAAATTAAATGTTGTATTAACAGGGCGAAACATGGCATCGGTTCGCTACGCAATTTAAATGGAGTTCGGAATAAGACAAAGATAGCCCGTAGATGGACTCCATATTTAATTATGAGGTGAATCAGTAGAATGCCCCCATACCCACAAACATGTATGCAAGCATGATCAATTTAATATGAAACAAGATATATGTCATTTATAGAAAAAAATAGGGTTTTCGAGAAAGGGGTTGTACATCAAGGTCCGAAGATCTTGGGACTCGAGGGTCGGGGTCTGCAGGGTTCGACGGGGATCGGTCTCGGCAGAAGCGTTCGCGGACAACGGAGTAAATCTTGTCACATGTGACAAAGAACTCGGGTTCGGAAGGAGGTCTTGGCATTCCGATGGATCGGTCCTCGGGGTTGAAGAACTCGGCGCGCTATGGTTCGGTCTTTGGGTCTTGGTCGGGTCGTCGATTTTTCCGGGGCCGAAGGACTTGGCGTCCGAGAGACGATCTTGTCACATGCGCGGTCTTCGGGTCATGTGGACGGTCTTGTCGTTTCGCGGCGGAGATCTTTGCATCCCGGGTCTAGGCGTCTTCGATCGATGGCAAACTTTTCGAGTGGTTGGGGATCGGAGATCTTGTAGAAACAAGCGCATCGCCGGGGCAGATCTTGTAGTGTCATGGGCCATCTCGATACACGGACCATCCAACAACGGCACGTGACAGGAGACAAACCAAAATAAAAACTATGGAGGCGGGTGCTGTGGAGAACGGCGGGCAGGCGGTGGTTGAGGACGGCGACGGAGCCGGGGTGAGTCGTGAAGGAGTGGCCGAGCGGCGACCGTCCCGCGGAGCTTGCAGCAGTGCAAGGAGGCGGCACAGTCGACGGCGGTTGGAGGCAGAGCGGAGGCGGCTCAAGGGGCTCGATGAGGGAGGAGGAAGGGGCGACGGGGGTCGGCGGTGGCCGGGCGTGGCACAGCCAGAGGAGGCGAGGCGAGGGCACGGCCGGAGATTAGGGCGACCGGCGGCGGGGCGGTAGGGCCCGAGGTGGAAGAGTTCGCCGCAGAGGGAGGGAGGCGAGGCGGGCTCCGGCGAGGGGGCTCGGGGGTCACGGTCGAACGCGGGAGGAGGGGGCGGTGGGCGAGCTCATGGAGGCGGAGAGGAGGAAGCAGGGCGGTGGCGGTGGGGAATCTGGGGAGGAGCGGGCGTCGGTGGAGACCGCGTCTCCTGTGCGTGGGCCAGGTGGCGGAAATCCCGAGGTGGGGCGGAAAACGGTGGGGAGGTGCACGTGGTGTGCGGGAGAGTGGATGGGGTTGGTGGAGAGAAGCGCCAGGGTGGCCCAGGGGAAGGGAGGCGTGCATTGGGGGATGGGGCCAGGCGGGGTGGTTCTGTCGGTGTGTGCAGGTGGGCGCGTGGCACGGGGCAACCTGGTGGAGTGGACAGCGTGCGGTGGGATGCGGCATGCGGGTTGGGGTGGCATGCAGGTGAGGTGTGGTCGTGGTGGGGCCAGCTGGTGGCGGCAGCTGCTGTGTGAGGAAAGAGAGATAAGGTGGAGGGGGGTTCGGTGAGGTGGAGGGAGGGGATTGGTCAGGGTGAGGTGGAGGGAGGCTGGGTAGGATAGGATTGGGTAGATTAGGGATTAGACAGGCTGGTTTTGGGTAATTTTGGGGGTGGCCGTCTGGGTCGGATCGGCCCGGTTTGGTTGCCCCCTAAAAATAAAATAAATAATTTATTATTTAAAATGGGGCTTTTGAAATCTGTTGGAAGACGAAACAAAATATTTCGGAGACCCGGGTTTTAAATTGAATAGGACAGGGCGTTTAGAAAACAAAACCAGACTTTTCGAAAATTGTTTTTAAACAAACAATGCAAGATGATGACGATGCTCAAATGCAATGTGGCATGATGACATGAGCATGCGGTCAGGATGATGCAATGCACAAAAACACAGCGATTTTCTAGTAGTGGTTTTAGCGGGATGCCACAATTCGACACCACTAACAAGGGATCTCGCCCTCGAGATCTGCCTCATGGTACCGGGAAGAAGCCCGGCGATCTGAATCTTATCGCTTCGTGTCGATCCAGGCGACACCACTAACAAGATTGTTGCTTTATCTTGAAATCGGCGACACCACCAACAAGGGATCGTTGTCCGTGATTGTCGAGAGAACACTCCGGAAAACAAAGGACGAAGGTAAATGTATCCACAAATAAAGCCACCTCTAACTTCCGTGGACGGAGCAAAATTGCTGGATCCACCAATTCAGTGTACAAAGCGAATGCTAAGAGTACTGGGATGGTGATCAGTCCATCACGCACCTAAACCATTACCCTGCACACGAATAGGCGAATTATGCAACCAACCCTTGGAATTAAACTGAAGCTCTCGACAAACGAGATTCGGAAACAAGGAGTGAGGCACACTCTGCATCGGATCTGGCGTAGATGATGTCGTCGCGTCGGAAAACACCGGAAAGCATGAGAAGGAACAAAGAGAAGTCCAACAGATGAAGGATTCCCGAAATAGCACGAAGACTGGATGTAGAAGCACCGTTATCAAAGGAGGAAGCGAAACCCTGAAGGTACGACAGAAACCCAACCACGAGAATTCCTGGACTCGAAGAAAAGATAAGAGGGGAGATTCAAAACACGCACAGGTAAGGGGAGAAGAGTAGAGGGGTAAGAAGTAAAATCAGACCTAATCAGATCTATCCAACCGATTTTTGCAAAAATAGTTTTGACACTCTACTTCGGCCGTTGGCTCGGTTATCCTACAGGCTGGACTTGTGGGGTATCGCAACTGCTGAGCTCTGATACCACTCTGTAACACCCTCGCATCGGCCATATGCAAGTTTTAGCCCTTTCCGCCAAACCCGCATAGAAACGATTCAAGGACGCCCACCAGGCACTCTCGTGCGGGTGGAAAACGAAGTAATACCATTACACACAGTCCTCGATGGGACCCACAGAACAGATATATATACAACAAAAACTCAAGAGTCAAGAATACAGATATACAATACAAAGATAAAAAACACCTTGAAAACGATAGAGCGTCCGACTACGGACAAGATGCAAATCGGGCTAAGAGCCCTGAAGAATAACCAATGGCGTCCATAACCCTGCCCAGGCCAAGCCGGAAGGGTAACCCTGCTAACGACGTCGATCTCAAACCTGCTACAACAAAAGGGGTGCCAACAAAGGGCAAAGGAAAAAGAGGAGCATCAGTACTGAGGCCAGTACACGGCGAGGCTAGAATTTGGCGGCTCTCGCCTACATAGGTATGGTGGGCTGAAGCGGCAGCGCAGTGGCACTAAACAACCTATAGAGACTCGATACAACTGGCGGTTATCAGAGAGGGATAAGAAAGACCTATTCGGATTCGACCTGAAGCTAACACCAAACAAACCCATCCTGGTATTTCCCCCTCGAGACCAAATGAGGAAGTCGGACCAAGGAACTCACACAGTTGGCAGTTTTATTCATTCCATTATAATTGAAGCACTTACTAGTCAGATATAGATAGCGTGGGCCGTCCTGATAGCATAAGTAGTGGGCAGTTTTAATCACCATTCCATTGTAGTTGGAACATTTACTAGTCGGATATAAATTGTCCTGAAGAATCCCAAATCCTAGCAGTTGTTGGCACTTTTATCACATTCCATTGGAGTTGCAATACTTACTAGGCAGATATATCAGAACATGACACAACCCAGATCCACCAGCTGTTGGCATTTTTAACATCCATTCCGTTATAGTTGAATCTAATTACTAGTCACATTTTAAGTCAAATTTATAACACTACTTTAGTAATGCTTGTCTATGATCGAGATACTGTGCTCCAAGTCGTCCATAACCGTGGACACGGCTTTCAGAAAGTTTTACCCTGCAGGGGTGCACAAATAGCAACACACACTCGATCAACCTCGGAAAAACCAACTCAAAACCCAACGAGGCTTTCACGACAAAGCGATCACAGGATTCATAAAATATTTCAGGGGGCCACCCCACTAAGCTACCCGCAACGAAGGTGGCCGGCTCCGGAATGGACCCAGGGTTTGCGTCAATGGCTGTAAACGACTGGGAACCCGAAAGTGTGACTAGGCTTGTCGATACCGCGAAAACACTCCGAGATCCTAAACAGTATAGGTGCTCCACGCACAATCGTAAATAAAGCAGTAACATGGCATAAGTATAGGATAGTAACAAAGCCCCAAACTACTTGTGGCCCCAAGAAATAGAAATGAATCAAGCTCTGGCTCAGGGGGGTCCACGGCCTCCCGGATGTGGATAGTGCGAAAAATCAAGGAACAGGTATCAAGTACTCGGGGTCCTACGGGACACAAGTGAGCGTGGAAGAACTAACTAACATCTATTTCCCACCGATGCCTCTGCATTAGTTATATCTAGCATTTAATAGTTGCATTTAAAGTCATGATCATCTCCACCAATAAGCATCTCCACCAATCACCATCTACCAGCATACCAACAACTATGGTACTTGACAACACAAGATCACACCTGAGTACGCAACTACGACTCGCAAGGCCAGCTATCTACCAAAAACATGTAATAGGAGGTGTCCAAGGCAATTTAGAGGCTGCACTGGGTATAACTGGGGTACGGAAACTAAAGCATCGCGACACAGATAGCAATACATCAAAAGGATGAAATAAAGACTATAAATGCAAAATAGGTAGAAGGGGAAGAGATGCTCGCCTGGGAAACACTCCCGAAGGTTCATATACGGAGAACTTGTCGATACTCGCATCCACTCATCGGCCTATTCTGCGAAGAAGCAAACACTAGAAGAAACACCGGATGCAATATTTAATACTATGGCAGAAAATCCGGCATGCTTATGATATGATGCAGATGCGGTGCAATTAGGCAGTATTAAGCGGAACCGGGGTCTCGACAATTAATTAAACGGTTCAAGTTATTTAACTAACCCACAAATTAAATGTTGTATTAACAGGGCGAAACATGGCATCGGTTCGCTACGCAATTTAAATGGAGTTCGGAATAAGACAAAGATAGCCCGTAGATGGACTCCATATTTAATTATGAGGTGAATCAGCATAATGCCCCCATACCCACAAACATGTATGCAAGCATGATCAATTTAATATGAAACAAGATATATGTCATTTATAGAAAAAAATAGGGTTTCGAGAAAGGGGTTGTACATCAAGGTCCGAAGATCTTGGGACTCGAGGGTCGGGGTCTGCAGGGTTCGACGGGGATCGGTCTCGGCCGAAGCGTTCGCGGACAACAGAGTAAATCTTGTCACATGTGACAAAGAACTCGGGTTCGGAAGGAGGTCTTGGCATTCCGATGGATCGGTCCTCGGGTTTGAAGAACTCGGCGCGCTATGGTTCGGTCTTTGGGTCTTGGTCAGGTCGTCGGTTTTTCCGGGGCCGAAGGACTTGGCGTCCGAGAGACGATCTTGTCACATGCGCGGTCTTCAGGTCATGTGGACGGTCTTGTCGTTTCGCGGCGGAGATCTTTGCATCCCGGGTCTAGGCGTCTTCGATCGATGGCAAACTTTTCGAGTGGTTGGGGATCGGAGATCTTGTAGAAACAAGCGCATCGCCGGGGCAGATCTTGTAGTGTCATGGGCCATCTCGATACACGGACCATCCAACAACGGCACGTGACAGGAGACAAACCAAAATAAAAACTATGGAGGCGGGTGCTATGGAGAACTAGCCCGAACACCTTGTGGGCGTCGTGCTTGCGGGGCAGGAGGAGAGGAACCCGGAGAGCCTGTCGGGTGCAGGCAAAGACGGCATGGGCCGAGGCCAAGGCGAGGTCACAGCGCAGCAGGAGAGGTGTGGAACAGCCTCGGGCGGGCGGTGGTTGAGGATGGCGACGGAGCCGGGGTGAGTCGTGAAGGAGTGGTCGAGCGGCGACCGGCCCGCGGAGCTTGCAGCAGTGCAAGGAGGCGGCACAGTCGACGGCGGTTGGAGGCAGAGCGGAGGCGGCTCAAGGGGCTCGACGAGGGACGAGGAAGGGGCGACGGGGTCGGCGGTGGCCGGGCGTGGCACAGCCAGAGGAGGCGAGGCGAGGGCGCGGCCGGAGATGAGGGCGACCGGCGGCGGGGCGATGGGGCCCGAGGTGGAAGAGTTCGCCGCAGAGGGAGGGAGGCGAGGCGGGCTCCGGCGAGGGGGCTCGGGGGTCACGGTCGAACGCGGGAGGAGGGGGCGGTGGGCGAGCTCATGGAGGCGGAGAGGAGGAAGCAGGGCGGTGGCGGTGGGGAATCTGGGGAGGAGCGGGCGTCGGTGGAGACCGCGTCTCCTGTGCGTGGGCCAGGTGGCGGAAATCCCGAGGTGGGGCGGAAAACGGTGGGGAGGTGCACGTGGTGTGCGGGAGAGTGGATGGGGTTGGTGGAGAGAAGCGCCAGGGTGGCCCAGGGGAAGGGAGGCGTGCATTGGGGGATGGGGCCAGGCGGGGTAGTTCTGTCGGTGTGTGCAGGTGGGCGCGGGGCACGGGGCGACCTGGTGGAGTGGACAGCGTGCGGTGGGATGCGGCAGGCTGGTTTGGGTGGCGTGTAGGTGAGGTGTGGTCGTGGTGGGGCCAGCTGGTGGCGGCGGCTGCCGTGTGAGGAAAGAGAGATAAGGTGGAGGGGGGGTTCGGTGAGGTGGAGGGAGGGGATTGGTCAGGGTGAGGTGGAGGGAGGCTGGGTAGGATAGGATTGGGTAGATTAGGGATTAGACAGGCTGGTTTTGGGTAATTTTGGGGGTGGCCGGCTGGGTCGGATCGGCCCGGTTTGGTTGCCCCCTAAAAATAAGATAAATATTTTATTATTTAAAACGGGGCTTTTGAAATCTGTTGGAAGACGTAACAAAATATTCCGGAGACCCGTGTTTTAATTTGAATAAGACGGGGCGTTTAGAAAACAAAACCAGACTTTTCAAAAATAGTTTTTAAAAAACCATGCAAGATGATTACGATGCTCAAATGCAATGTAGCATGATGACATGAGCATGCGGTCAGGATGATGCAATGCACAAAAACACAGCGATTTTCTAGTAGTGGTTTTAGCGGGATGCCACATCTTCCCATGAACCACTCATGGATCCACCAATGTCATTGCAGGTGTGTTCTTCCCACAGACCACACATGGATCCACCAGTGTCATTGCATGTGTGTTCTTCCCATTAACCACACATGGATCCACCAGTGTCATTGTATGTCTGCTCTTCCCATGAACCACTCCTAGAGTCATCGCATGCGTGCTCTTTTCATGAACCACGGCTAGAGTCATTGCATGTGTGTTCTTCTTACAAACCATATCATGAACCACACACAGTGTCAATGCATGTGTGTTCTTCTCATTAACCACACATGGATCCACCAGTGTCATTGCATGTCTGCTCTTCTCATTAACCACAACTAGAGTCATTGCGTGTGTGTTCTTCTCACATACCACATATCACCAGAGTCATTGCATGTGTGTTCTTCCCACAGACCACATATGGATCCACCCAGTGTCATTGCATGTGTGTTCTTCCCACAAACCACACATGGATCCACTAGAGTCATTGCGTGTGTGTTCTTCCCATGAACCACACATGGATCCACCAGTGTCATTGCATGTCTTCTCTTTTCATGAACCACGGCTAGAGTCATTGGATGTGGGTTCTTCTCACAAACCACATATCACCAGTGTCATCACATGTGTGTTCTTCCCACAGACCACACATGGATCCACCAGTGTCATTGCATGTGTGTTCTTCTCACAAACCATATCATGAACCACACCCATGGTTATTGCATGTGTGTTCTTCTCATTAACCCCACATGGATCCACCGGTGTCATTGCATGTCTGCTCTTTTCATTAACCACAGCTAGAGTCATTGCATGTCTGTTCTTTTCACAAACCGCATATCACCAGAGTCATTGCATGTGTGTTCTTCCCACAGACCACACATGGATCCACTAGTGTCATTGCATGTCTGCTCTTCTCATGAACCACAGCTAGAGTCATTGCATGCGTGTTCTTCTCACAAACCATATCATGGACCACACCTAGTGTCATTGCATGTGTTTTCTTCTCATTAATCCCACATGGATCCACCGGTGTCATTGCATGTCTTCTCTTCTCATTAACCGCAGCTAGAGTCATTGCATGATTGTTCATTTCACAAACCACATATCACCAGAGTCATTGCATGTGTGTTCTTCCCACAGACCACACATGGATCCACCAAGTGTCATTGCATGTGTGTTGTTCCCACAGACCACACATGGATCCACGAGTGTCATTGCATGTGTGTTCTTCCCATGCACCACACATGGATCCACCAGTGTCATTGTATGTCTGCTCTTCCCATGAACCACTACTAGAGTCATCGCATGCGTGCTCTTTTCATGAACCACAGCTAGAGTCATTGCGTGTGTGTTCTTCTTACAAACCATATCATGAACCACACCCAGTGTCATTGCATGTGTGTTCTTCTCATTAACCACACATGGATCCACCAGTGTCATTGCATGTCTGCTCTTCTCATTAACCATAGCTAGAGTCATTGCATGTGTGTTCTTCTCACATACCACATATCACCAGAGTCACTGCATATGTGTTGTTCCCGCAGACCACACATGGATCCACCCAGTGTCATTGCATGTGTGTTCTTCCCACGAACCATACATGGATCCACTAGAGTCATTGTGTGTGTGTTCTTCCCATGAACCACACATGGATCCACCAGTGTCATTGTATGTCTTCTCTTTTAATGAACCACAGCTAGAGTCATTGGATGTGTGTTCTTCTCACAAACCACATATCACCAGTGTCATTGCATGTGTGTTCTTCCCACAGACCACACATGGATCCACCAGTCTCATTGCATGTGTGTTCTTCTCACAAACCATATCATGAACCACACCCAGTGTTATTGCATGTGTCTTCTTCTCATTAACCCCACATGGATCCACCGGTGTCATTGCATGCCTGCTCTTTTCATTAACCACAGCTAGAGTCATTGCATGTCTGTTCTTTTCACAAACCGCATATCACCAGAGTCAATGCATGTGTGTTCTTCCCACAGACCACACATGGATCCACCAGTGTCATTGCATGTCTGCTCTTCTCATGAACCACAGCTAGAGTCATTCCATGCGTGTTCTTCTCAAAAACCATATCATGAACCACACCCAGTGGCATTGCATGTGTGTTCTTCTCATTAATCCCACATGGATCCACCGGTGTCATTGCATGTCTGCTCTTCTCATTTACCACAGCTAGAGTCACTGCATGTTTGTTCTTTTCACAAAGCACATATCACCAGAGTCATTGCATGTGTGTTCTTCCCACAGAACACACATGGATCCACCAGTGTCATCGCATGTCTGTTCTTCCCATGAACCACACATGGATCCACCAGTGCCATCGCATGTCTGCTCTTTTCATGAACCACAGCTAGAGACATTGCATGTGTGTTCTTCTCACAAACCACATATCACCTGTATCATTGCATGTGTGTTCTTCCCACAGACCACACATAGATCCACCAGTGTCATTGCATGTGTGTTCTTCCCATAGACCACACATGGATCCACCCAGTGTCATTGCATGGGTGTTCTTCCCACAGACCACACATGGATCCACCAGAGTGATTGCATGTGTGTTCTTCGCATGAACCACACATGGATCCACCAGTGTCATTGCATGTGTGTTCTTCCCACAGCCCACACCCAGTGTCATTGCATGTGTGTTCTTCTCACAAACCATATCATGAACCAGACCCAGTGTCATTGCATGTGTGTTCTCCTCAGTAACCCCACGTGGATCCATCGGTGTCATTGCATGTCTGCTCTTTTCATTAACCACAGCTAGAGTCATTGCATGTCTGTTCTTTTCACAAACCACATATCACCAGTGTCATTGCATGTAGTTCTTCTCATTAACCACACATGGATCCACCGGTGTCATTGCATGTCTGCTCTTCTCATTAACCACAACTAGAGTCATTGCGTGTGTGTTCTTGTCACATACCACATATCACCAGAGTCATTGCATGTGTGTTCTTCCCGCAGACCACATATGGATCCACCCAGTGTCATTGCATGTGTGTTCTTCCCACAAAACACACATGGATCCACTAGAGTCATTGCGTGTGTGTTCTTCCCATGAACCACACATGGATCCACCAGTGTCATTGCATGTCTTCTCCTTTCATGAACCACGGCTAGAGTCATTGGATGTGTGTTCTTCTCACAAACCACATATCACCAGTGTCATCACATGTGTGTTCTTCCCACAGACCACACATGGATCCACCAGTGTCATTGCATGTGTGTTCTTCTCACAAACCATATCATGAACCACACCCAGGGTTATTGCATGTGTGTTCTTCTCATTAACCCCACATGGATCCACCGGTGTCATTGCATGTCTGCTCTTTTCATTTACCACAGCTAGAGTCATTGCATGTCTGTTCTTTTCACAAACCGCATATCACCAGAGTCATTGCATGTGTGTTCTTCCCACAGACCACACAAGGATCCACTAGTGTCATTGCATGTCTGCTCTTCTCATGAACCACAGGTAGAGTCATTGCATGCGTGTTCTTCTCACAAACTATATCATGGACCACACCTAGTGTCATTGCATGTGTTTTCTTCTCATTAATCCCACATGGATCCACCGGTGTCATTGCATGTCTTCTCTTCTCATTAACCGCAGCTAGAGTCATTGCATGATTGTTCTTTTCACAAACCACATATCACCAGAGTCATTGCATGTGTGTTCTTCCCACAGACCACACATGGATCCACCAAGTGTCATTGCGTGTGTGTTCTTCCCACAGACCACACATGGATCCACCAGTGTCATTGCCTGTGTGTTCTTCCCATGAACCACACATGGATCCACCAGTGTCATTGTATGTTTGCTCTTCCCATGAACCACTGCTAGAGTCATCGCATGCGTGCTCTTTTCATGAACCACAGCTAGAGTCATTGTGTGTGTGTTCTTCTTACAAACCATATCATGAACCACACCCAGTGTCATTGCATGTGTGTTCTTCTCATTAACCACACATGGATCCACCAGTGTCATTGCATGTCTGCTCTTCTCATTAACCATAGCTAGAGTCATTGCATGTGTGTTCTTCTCACATACCACATATCACCAGAGTCACTGCATGTGTGTTGTTCCCGCAGACCACACATGGATCCACCCAGTGTCATGGCATGTGTGTTCTTCCCACAAACCACACATGGATCCACTAGAGTCATTGTGTGTGTGTTCTTCCCATGAACCACACATGGATCCACCAGTGTCATTGTATGTCTTCTCTTTTAATGAACCACAGCTAGAGTCATTGGATGTGTGTTCTTCTCACAAACCACATATCACCAGTGTCATTGCATGTGTGTTCTTCCCACAGACCACACATGGATCCACCAGTCTCATTGCATGTGTGTTCTTCTCACAAACCATATCATGAACCACACCCAGTGTTATTGCATGTGTCTTCTTCTCATTAACCCCACATGGATCCACCGGTGTCATTGCATGCCTGCTCTTTTCATTAACCACAGCTAGAGTCATTGCATGTCTGTTCTTTTCACAAACCGCATATCACCAGAGTCATTGCATGTGTGTTCTTCCCACAGACCACACATGGATCCACCAGTGTCATTGCATGTCTGCTCTTCTCATGAACCACAGCTAGAGTCATTCCATGCGTGTTCTTCTCAAAAACCATATCATGAACCACACCCAGTGGCATTGCATGTGTGTTCTTCTCATTAATCCCACATGGATCCACCAGTGTCATTGCATGTCTGCTCTTCTCATTAACCACAGCTAGAGTCATTGCATGTTTGTTCTTTTCACAAAGCACATATCACCAGAGTCATTGCATGTGTGTTCTTCCCACAGAACACACATGGATCCACCAGTGTCATCGCATGTCTGTTCTTCCCATGAACCACACATGGATCCACCAGTGCCATCGCATGTCTGCTCTTTTCATGAACCACAGCTAGAGACATTGCATGTGTGTTCTTCTCACAAACCACATATCACCTGTATCATTGCATGTGGGTTCTTCCCACAGACCACACATAGATCCACCAGTGTCATTGCATGTGTGTTCTTCCCACAGACCACACATGGATCCACCTAGTGTCATTGCAAGGGTGTTCTTCCCACAGACCACACATGGATCCACCAGAGTGATTGCATGTATGTTCTTCGCATGAACCACACATGGATCCACCAGTGTCATTGCATGTGTGTTCTTCCCACAGCCCACACCCAGTGTCATTGCATGTGTGTTCTTCTCACAAACCATATCATGAACCAGACCCAGTGTCATTGCATGTGTGTTCTTCTCATTAACCCCACGTGGATCCATCGGTGTCATTGCATGTCTGCTCTTTTCATTAACCACAGCTAGAGTCATTGCATGTCTGTTCTTTTCACAAACCACATATCACCAGTGTCATTGCATGTGTGTTCTTCTCATTAACCACACATGGATCCACCGGTGTCATTGCATGTCTGCTCTACTCATTAACCACAGCTAGAGTCATTGCATGCATGTTCTTCTCACAGACCGCATATCAGCAGAGTCATTGCATGTGTGTTCTTCCCACCGATCACACATGGATCCTCCCAGAGTCATTGTATGTGTGTTCTTCCCACAGACCACACATGGTTCCACCAGAGTCATTGCATGTGTGTTCTTCTCATTAACCACACATGGATCCACCGGTGTCATTGCATGTCTGCTCTTCTCATTAACCACAGCTAGAGTCATTGCATGTCTGTTCTTCTCACAAACCACATATCACCAGTGTCATTGCATGTGTGTTCTTCCCACAGACCACACATGGATCCACCAGTGTCATTGCATGTGTGGTCTTCTCACAAACCATATCATGAACCACACCCAGGGTTATTGCATGTGTGTTCTTCTCATTAACCCCACATGGATCCACCGGTGTCATTGCATGTCTGCTCTTTTCATTAACCACAGCTAGAGTCATTGCATGTCTGTTCTTTTCACAAACCGCATATCACCAGAGTCATTGCATGTGTGTTCTTCCCACAGACCACACATGGATCCACCAGTGTCATTGCACGTCTGCTCTTCTCATGAACCACAGCTAGTCATTGCATGCGTGTTCTTCTCACAAACCATATCATGGACCACACCTAGTGTCATTGCATGTGTTTTCTTCTCATTAATCCCACATGGATCCACCGGTGTCATTGCATGTCTTCTCTTCTCATTAACCGCAGCTAGAGTCATTGCATGATTGTTCTTTTCACAAACCACATATCACCAGAGTCATTGCATGTGTGTTCTTCCCACAGACCA